>JAPYZR010005442.1:0-10821 GCA_030522945.1 Trichopria nigra
TTGTGGAAATTTTTATCGGACAATATAAAGGATTTGATATCGCGTTTGAAGCAGGGTCGAAATGTCTACTAGGGAAAGTATCCTTCCGGAGCGTGCAGAAGATCAAAGCAGTTTTTCCCTGTTTTAAACAGCAATTTGTTACGTTTTTTTTTTTAATATTTCTTAAACGTAGATGAAGAGTTATGACAGAATAAAGAAGTTTCAATTACTTCAATAACAGATGTATTTATACTAAGAGTAAATAAAAAAAATAAAAAAATAAAAAAATTAAAAGAAGAAAAAAGCAATGTATTAGTGGGAGGAAATTGATCGAAGACACCTAGTTCTGGAACATTCGTATTTTCCGATGGCGTTCCATAGTCGGCGACGTGGCATAGTGGCGGTATTCGAGAGAGCGAAAGTTCGCCCTAGTGCCTCCCTCCTGTCTGCGCTATTTGCCTCCCTCTATGGAGAACCGGCACTCCGCACCAGCTACGCGTTGTTCTCTCTCGGTTGCACCTCGTATATATGTATGTATACGTCGCGAGTCGCCCCCGCGTCCCTCCAGACCCTCTTTACCCAAAAACTGCAATGGCTGCGTCGAGGGTTGCCAACGGCGCGATGAAGAGGAAGGACCGAAATCGATATAAACTCGGCGCCCTTCCAGGCTCGGTTCGAACCTTGCGAAAATTTCGCGAAGGACACCGTCACCGTTTCACTCGGTCTACTTCCAACTAGTAAGCGAACTTTCCGCACCGACGGTTTTTTTGGGGTCCTTTTTATTATTTTCGACCGTTACTTTCTGTCTATTGTAAAAACTATTCTTGCAAATGATGAAATTGGCAATGGTTGATATCATTGTTGCTTCAGTGATCTCATTTTATCCATAATTTCAGCACATCTCGAGGAATTCTTAGTTTGAAGCTAATGAATTGATCAACAGAAAACAAATCGTCGCTTCCTATCCAAATGCCACTGGACGTTCATGATTTCGTCCAATTCTGATCCAGTAATATGTGGCAGATAATTGTACGTGCATTGGATGTCCAGATGAATATCCTCGCCAGTCACAACTGGATGTACATTGGACGTACTGTATCCGGTGTGGACTCTAGTCGTTCAATGAGTTGATAGATCCTATTCCATCTTTTCGCAGAATGACATTATCAACCTGACAAAGAGTTTTATCAGTCATTCATTGACTAAACAATTGAAGCAAATGTTTGCAAAAAAATACCCAAAAGTTCCAATTCCAAGTGTTGCGCAACATTCGAACGTCATTATACTTCCCCAGATATCTTCTCTATTGGACGATTCCATGGACATTCCATCAATTTGGAAACTTCGCTAAAAAGTATATAAAACGGAAATGCTTTCCAAAGAATTGACTAGAAGAAAATATTCATTCCAAACAATCGCTTTGGGATGAATATTTCTTGCGAAAACTCTAATCCACTTCCGCGTGTCTCCTTTGATAAATAATGATTCGAGAAGCTTGTGGCGTCACGTCCGAGGTTGACGGGTCTTCATTCGCATCGATAGCTTTTTCAAGTTGGCAACCGCCCTGTCTGCGAACGAGTTCCTTTTTGCTCGTGCTTCCCGAGCGAATGAGGGGTTCGGCTCTATACTCTCTCGGTCTGCGAGGAAATTTTGCCCTAGTACGTTTCACCCTCTTTGTTCAGTCGTTCCGCGGTTTGCTTCTCCGTTCCTCTCTGCCCTGTGACAGTGGCGGCAGGCATGCGAGCGGGTATGCGTACATACGTGTATATATGTATGAATGTTCTGTATATACATGGGGTTCCCTCTTTTACCCTCCCGCCGACATCCCGGTACTCCCGTTTTCCCGTTTCGTGCCACCCCCGAGCGACGAGTCGGCTGCACCGCAGCAGCAGCAGCAGCAGCAGTGGCAGCGGTAGCAGCAGCAGCACCGAATCAATACCGGCAGACATCCTAACTCACTGGAGGTCAATGCCTCGTTCCCGCGGGCCCGACGACCTCAACCTCCTCTACCTTCTACCCTATACAGTTCTCCCTTCTTCTGCCGACCACCCAGATCCAGAAGCCAGACTGAGGGTTTACTCGCGCACGTACATAGCGTACCTATATATACGTATATACGTACGTACGTGGAGTGTACACCGACTGCTTTTGCAACACTGGCACTGTCGGTCGCTCACAGTCTGCCGCCCTTCTCTTTCGCTCCCCGTTCATTCCACTTTCGCGTTCTTCGTCGCACTTACTATCCGACATTCTCACCGGATCCATTCTTCGCTCTTGGTTTGATACGCCACGTGGATCGTGCTTTTCTTTTGTCTACAAGTTCAAGATGTCTCGCAGCAAAAATATGAAATGTCTGGACGCGGCTCTCGCATTCTTTCTTTTTAATTGCGCGTGAAATTGGTTCCTGGAGTTGTTAGAAGGTTCTGGGCTAGTTGAACGGATCGTCAGGGGATGAGGGAAGAGCTTGGATAACTGACGGGCAAACTAATTTAAGGGTACGAGGTCATGATGTTTTAGGTAAATCCCGAGTATTCTCAGTTCCCCACGGACGAACTCGCGATTCAAAAAGCCTCCCCGTCCTGCTATTTAATTCTTGGATACGATGAAACTACTCGATACTGGAGTATTGGGCACTTTGGAAATTGCCCATGTCGCTTATAGTTTTCAACATCCGTCGGTAGTTTCATTTCATTGTGTCTTTCTGTAAAACGACCTCCTTGATTATAATGACACTCAAGGGGGCTAGAAATTAATTTACCATCGACAATGTACAAGAAAAAAATGCTTTAGATAATATAATCGAGTTCCCCTGTTCGTGCGAGTGAATCTTCGAAGAAAATGGTTTAAACCAAAGATCCTGACTTTGGAAACAGATTTGATGCAGATCAACATTTCTTGTAATTGATGTTCTGAAATTTATGACATTTTTTCATTGATTCAACTGCAATGATTCTATGATTGTAATAAGGTACTATTTGTCATATAATTTCAAAATAATACATATTGAATTAGTGAAAAATCAACTTCATATAAACGATGACTTCTTCTGTTACAACCGGATTTTGGATTTTAGGATTTGTAAGAAGCGACGATATCAATGCGCAAACCGCGGTTCCTGAGTAGAGAATTAACTGGCCTCGTGTGAATGCATTACGTTAAATAGCTGCAACAAAGATGCGAGCGTGGCAAAAGTAATTCAATGACAAGCAAAGAAGAATCGTCCAACAGTTGACCTCACGAAACCGACATAAAAGCATGCGTGTAAAAGCTTATTAATAATAGACCATGACATATAACTACAATGCCCGTAAAAGAAAATAAAACCTGTTTTGTTATTGTTGGTCGGCTTATTCCAATTCAGTGACAATAGTGTTCGTAACATCGCGGAGAAGTGTCGTTGAAAAAACAGAGGACAAAAAACCTGCGATGATTGACACTCCCCATGAAGTTTATCTTCAAATAGCAATGTCTCGCCAATTTTTAACACATCGTACGCTGACGCGCTTGGACTGATGCGTCTCTGATGGCGGACGTCGACGTATATAGTATATACAATTTTATTCGAGATTGTATAATATTTCAATGGATATATATATAAATATTCAATAAAATGCAATGATGAAAATTGTTTACTTTTACTTTACTTAAAAATCGGTTTTTTTTTTTCCCCCAGCATTTCAACACATGCATATATATACGAATACAGTCAATAATAACACCACAATACCGTCATCGCACTTTCTCACTCTCGGATCGATGTAGTGGAATGCATTAAAACGAACGTTCGTGACGACACGTAATGCAGGATATACAAAGACATTGACATTCAAAAGCATTACCCCTCGCGAAGTCTCACTTCATCGTTACTCCAGCCATGAGAAACCCCTTTTTCGAGTATATCTATAATTAATGCATTTTGCAGTATCACGTATGATGTCGCGCGACGACTTGCCAATATCATGTGTGTGTGTGTATATATATATAATTCTATTTGAAATATAATTATAATGATTTTCCTAAATATTAATAAACTCTCATATAGATAGACTCATCGAAAAATGTTTGATTAATTCAACAAATAGCGTTATAAATTTTAAAAAGTTCATTTTACGTCCTCTTTTTTTTTTATTAGATTAATATTTCAAAATAATTATTTATGGAGATCTTTTAAGTTCATGTTTTGATTCCTCAGGGTATGTAACGTGGGCATTTGATGAAAAATGCGGGAGAATTTTTTCAAAGTAATAAAATAAGAAAATTTATGTTACAGATATATTATAGTTATATTATAGTTATATTATAGTTATAAAATATAGTTACAAATCAAACAAACATGAATGGCCCGTATATAGAGTGATATTTATAAAAAGTCGAAAAAAGTATGGATAAAGTACAATAAATAACGTATAAAAACTAACAGTGATGACTAAAAAGATTGATAAAAGTAGCCAAAGACTAAAAGAAACGAAATGAAAACAAAAACGAAAAATATCTAAATTATGTGATACAAATGTAAAATTAAAAAAAAAAGTAAATACCACTTGGAGAAACGTGCACAAATGTACTTACAATAATTACGAAAATGTTTTAAAATCCTAAACACTTGACAAAATTTAACTTGTATAAGATACGTATGGTAGAAATGTCAACATTGATAAAATCTAGTACGGGATTTTGTGAAATTAAAAAAAAACATGAAATTTACGAAAATATCGATAAATATAGATAGAATTTAATAAAAAGTTTCGAAATTTTCATACATATAATCGAATACAAGAAAAAATTTTCAATAATTCAAAATAAACAAAAGACGACTAGAAATTATAAACATTATTATTATAAAACAATAGTTTGGAAAAACAGTGCATTTATCCTACGGAACAAAAGTATTTTAATGGACCAAACAAACTTTATCCACATAATTTAATGTTTGAATCTCCTGTTCGAAAGTGACATATATATATAAGCAATAACGTACTATGTACCTAAGCAGGCTTGCCAGACTGTACCATAATTTTGCATTTGAACATCATCAATGTTGAAGATAAGTACGCTACATAATTAATGTATATATGCAAAATTATGGTACGTTCTGGCAAAGCCAGTAACCAAGCCATAATACACATCGCAAGGTTAAATAAGTAAAAAAATTTGTTAAACGTGAAAAAAAAGAGTAAGTGTAGTACGTTATTGCTGCTTGAGAGCATGTATAGGACACAAAATTAGAAGGAACTTTCAACTCGGTGCTTGATATCGAGCCAAGAAAGCTCTCCAGTGCGAGAACTCCTCTTTTTCATTTCATTCCGCCTTCTTCGTCTGTGCGGTACTTTTCGATCTAACCTGGATGTTACCAATACCCCCATTCCACAGCTTGTCGTAGACAATATACATATGTGTGTGTGTGTGTGTGTGTGTATGTATAATATTGCATTCTACTTTTTCTTTCGATTTTTGTGTATATATAAGGTTTCGTTGCCTACGAGGAAACAATCCCGGCCGCTCTTCAACTCGGACACGTCGTAATCGACTATTTATTGATGTTTTTATGTGAATAAGCTTTCATCCAACTTTTCTGCATGTCAACAATTTACAATAGTACGACGATGAACTGCACTATATTAAAGATCGTACCTAACGTGGATACCTTCCGTCTGAACGGAATATTAAGAATTGTAACGAGGCGCGGTTAATATACGTGCGAAAAGAGAGAGAAAGAGATTTAAGAAAGAGAAAAGGGGAAGAGAGAGAAAAGAGTGAAGAAAATAAGAATAAAGGAACGCAACGAGGAATTCTTAAGGCGAGTCTTCGATTGGTGACTTTGGGATAGGACTTCCCCGAAGTATAAGAGCGCCGTATTAGTCGACAACATTATTGATAATTGACACTTCTTCTCCAACCGTCAGTCGAAATACCAGACGTGCTAAGATCGGCCTTATAATATCAATCAATAATAATCAAGTGAATTTCATAGAAGACTCTGGTATCATCCGTGAAAATCCACCGATCATCAGCGAAATAAGACAACTCTGGCAATCTACCAATTCCAAAGGATGCAGAAGAGTTCACGCTCTCAAGAGACATTTCGTTTCATCACATCCTAGTCGCCAAACAGTTTGGGGTAAGAAACTACACACCACAATACCTGGCCAGGTTTTTATTTAATTATATATAAGTTATTCCCGCAGCTAAAATCTCTTTTCTCTTCTCTCGCAATCAGTCATGAGTGTCATCAATCTGTACATAGCGACATATTATATTGGCTGTTGATTGAAGGCATGTCCATTGTTTAAATTATTGTCTATAAAATCATTTTGTCCATTTCTCGAAGAAAATCCATTCATGTCCGGCGGTTTGAGTACGGCCAAAATATCAGTCAGCATCACATTTAGCGCGAAAGGCATATATAGACCAATTAACCAATTAACTTAGAAAATTCCTGTAGAATCCGCCCTTTACGGTGTCAGTGAAGTATCGGCGTTTCGTCTCGTCGAATGTTGATTTTCAGTCCAATTAAGAGGGAAAAAGTCGCAAGCACCCGGCCACTTCATTATCTTTGCGTCAACGCACGCGGCGGCGGCGCTGCGGTCCCTAAATAGGAGCGGTACAGTGCAGGCACTCGACGATCTCGAGTTCGAGCCCTGGCTAACGAGTGTTCTATTTTTCAGGAGGTACGTACAGATACGCGTTCACCGAGGTCGATGTCTGCGACACCCGTCTGCTATATGTACTATATATGTTGCATCCCCCGCAGCAGTCGGCGCGGCGCGCTGGCGTATATAGAGCCAAGCGAGGGTTGCTTTGCCAACGGGGGTTTCCGCGTAGGTGGCGCTGACTGCAGACACGCGTGTCTGCGTATATATGCGAAACGCACCGGCTGGAAGGAAGCAGGGTGGTAGACGTGGCTGCAATTTCCCCACTTTGTCTCTATATACGGTCTGAACCTTTTTCACGCTCGGCGAACGTTTAGCCCGACGAAGATACTCGACAATTCGTCGGGGGAAAAATAGATATATGTATATATCGGATCCGTTCTCGTTACACGAAACTTCAATCACGGATTTAGCCATCGTTACTTCGAACCTCCTGAGAATTAAAAAAGGAGGCGCTAAAAATGTCACGCCTCTGCACAGGGGCTGAGAAGACGAATTGGCTTGACGCTTAATCAAAAATCAATCTTTACGTCACCGTTCTCGGAGTGTACATCAGAAATTAACAACGGAGCCAATTTCGACTTCGCTGCGCACCGCATCGTCAAATTCAAATTCTATATATAAAAATCACAAGCGAGCCTACATTTTAATAGGTTGCTTTGGGAATTTAGCAGTACTTCGTCGTGCCGGAATTTTGGTATTTGGTTTGTACAATATTGTAGAATTTGAGAAAATACAATTTTCAAAAAGAACGTTTCCGCTATTTGTAAAAAAATATAAAATACAAAGTAATACAAAACGTAAAAAAAAGATAAATTTTCATGCATTAACTATTGACGAGGATAAATACATATATTCAAAACTTTTAACGTACAGGCTATATACCTTGAGATTATTATAAAAAAGACTTAAAAACGAGATCCAAAAGGCACTACATATACACAATATTTTGTAAACAGATTATATAAATTGAAGGAATAATTGCGTACTCAGTAAAAGGAAAAAAAGTTGGGAATTCTTTAAAATATAACAAAATAAAATTGTAAAGTAAAACTGAACAGGTGTTATAGTTAATGGCTGAAATGTTAATATATGCATATAATACACAAATTTATCGAAAATTAGATATTTGTTAAAAAATTGTTATTTTTTCGTATCTTTTGATAATTTTGCTTTATTTGTACATAGTTTTTATTGCAAAAGTAATAAATGAAATACTCGTTTGCTTCTTTATCGCATATGAGCTATTTCAACTATACTTCTTTGTAAATACGCAACGTTTTTAAATTGTATACGAATTGTAATGTGAAATTTGAAACATTGGGTTCATCGTTATTTGTGTGTTTTTTTTTAAATGAATTTTTAAGAAAACTAATTTTGTAGATTTTTTTTTTTTTTTTTTACAAAAATATATTCTAATGGAGGAACAATGGATATCCTTAAAAATAATATTTTTTTTTAGATTCATTTTACTAGGAGGATTGGATAAGAAATTTGTCACTTATAAAATTACTACAATAATTTATAATGAATTATTTTTAAATTATATTTTACACTTGCTTTTTTATAGTTTCTGCTCTCGAAATTTCACTCTTTTTAATATGAATTACACAAAACTGCACAGGGGTCCAAATCAGGGTTATAATATACAGTTAACTTAAACGTCATTCAAAGTACGGTTTGAATTCCCATATATATAGCCTTCGGGCAGTTTGTTTTTTACTATAGGGAAAAGCATGTAAACTTTTTCAGAAAATATAGAGTACGAAACGTTTTTTTCGGAATTTGAACTTTTCTCTTCGTCAAATGCTTAGGAATTTGTATTATAGTTACAAATACATATAAGGACAATTTCAGAAAATTTTAATAAATATTTTCAATAAAGCATTTCTTTTTGTAATCAAAACAGACCTTACATAAAATGATGCTGAAGTTAAAAACATTAGAGTTCAATACAAATTATAAAAAATAAAATAAAATAAAATAAAATAAATATTTAAAATTGTATGACCAAATTGTCAAATTTTAAACATTTAACCAAATCTATCCTAGTAGAAAATAACGACTATAGGGTATATATGTGTTTATTCATTTAATTTAAAGATTTCATTATAATATCATAATATATTAGTATATATATACCTGTACGCTTGTAATTTTTCATATTTTTTCCCGAAATTATCGCAGACATTATTTTTATTGTTTTGTACACTTTTTATGCACAAATTAAGTAAAATCGAATGAAATAAGAAAAACAAATATTTATCACTTTCCTTTGGACTCCAGCGTTTTGAAATTCAGCATCATGAAAGTAATAGTTATTTTTTTTTTTTAATAATAACAAATTTATTATTGTCCCTATATCTTATTGAGTCAACGTATTCTCATTCAACTATCTAAAGACGTAATAATTTCAATACACAGAACAATATGATTGAAAGAACCATAGAGAGGCCATATAGCTAAGCAAGGATGACTAAGATATATCCCAGTCAATACGAAGGTATATTCACTATATATACATAATATACATACAATATACAATATAGTAATATTTTCTTTTAAATTGGCATATTTTTAATGCAGTTGCAAATTATTTGATTACATCACTAGTGTTTTGGTGTATAGTACATGTTATATGTACATAGTACAAAGTCCATGCGATTGTGAATAGTTATACCGTTCCTAAACGCTATACATGGGAATGGACGGCTCTCAATCGCATCGTAAGTAGAAAAAGGCAAAATAATTTTGTTATTCTCAAAATGTTAAGCTTCTGTTTTATTTTCTTTTTTGCGATTTTAATGAAAATATAAAATAATAATCAATGAAGTATACGTGAATGAACGTACGCTATATAATGTATCATTTGCTTACGACATTTGTTTGTATTTTCCTCTTGTTTATTAAATGTTGCGTATATGTATATTCTTACTTATGGCTGGAAAAGGTCTCTAGAAAAATCATTTTTCTTTTGTTTTGTTTTATTACGATTCCTCGCCTTTGTCTACCACATAGAGGGGTGAATATTTTCGAAAATAAACGTTAATTTCCTTGGATAGCTATACAATTGAAATTAGGAGTTGATTTATAGTTTAAAATTCTATTCAAATTTTAAGCATACTTTACAAAATATAATATCGTGTTTCTTATTTGTATTGTAATTTTGCAATATATAATTCTACCATGTTGTCGTAAATTTGCAGATCGTTAACATAAAATCCGGTCGTTCTAATTGAAGGTATATATTATATTGTGCAATCAATAATTTCAATTGCACGTGACGTTTTGTCTATGATGATATTTATCATATCTTGTCTCGACTGCCTTAACAATTAATTAAAATTGTAATTTTCTTATATGGATAGTGATGCTCGTAATAATCTTAATTTATTGTAAAAGAAAAACAAACAACATGCATTATACATTCTTCTTAAACAATCCTTAAAAACTCGTATAATGTACAAATATATATGTACATATATATATATATATATTATACAAATTTTACCATTTTACCACCACTATAAAGTCAGTAATTTTTTTTTTTTTTTTTTTAATACGGGAATCTCAAATTTTTTGATAATAATAATGATTATCGTCTTCTCAGCAATTTGTACATGTTTCCCTTCCTCCCCGAAATGCGAAACAAATCGGAGTACAATTAAGACTCTCGCCACGGTAACACCCCACCGATTGCTTCTAAATTTCTCTATTTAGTATACTGGGTGGATTATATATTTTACTGCCGAGTACTTGACGAGCGCCATTTTCGACCTTGTTTCGAAGTCACGTCTTATCGTTCTCGCAGACGCTCTTTGTTCCCGAGAAGGCGGCACCCTCTCTTAGGAGCATTAGCCTTATTATTCAACCCCACTTTCGTTATACGCATAATCAATACGGTAATGCGAGTCGCGGTCGCACTGTCGATCCGGCTTCTCCTTTCGAGGGATCCCTATAAAGGGCGAGTGCTAGAAAGAAAGCTCACGATCGGAGACGGAGAGACATCGATGAATAAAAGGAAACGAGAAAGACGGAAATAGAGAAGGAGAAAACGCCGGATACTGCGAAAGCTATATACAATAAAACACGCATAGATCGGATGTACAACTTTGGAAGAACGGAGCTACATATATATATATATATGTTTCGTTCTGCACTTAAACATTAAGAAGTTTTGTTTATTAAGATT
>JAPYZR010005443.1:0-10821 GCA_030522945.1 Trichopria nigra
GTGTTGTCCACATATATGCCGCAACGGGTAACAGCACAGTCCTGGAACTGTCGGTAATTTGCCAAAAAATTTCCAGGACGGTCCTGGAAGTATGCACTATTGTCCTGGAACTATCGGTAATGTGCCATTTTTGGACCTGGAACTGACGGTATTCCATATATATATATATGTTTATTACCATCAACACAAATCAATGTTATAGTTATATAATTAAATTTACTTGTAAATTATGTACATTCCATAAAGGAAATTCCGCTGACAAGTATATTTACAATTATAATTATAATATAACATGAAAATAAGTATATTATATAATGACCTGCACGAAAATCATATAGTTTCGCTGAATTCTTGCGATTAGAGACTTACTTTGAGAATCTGTGAAGCGTAAATACAATGCGTAGTCATGTTTTATTAAAGGCAATATATACGAAATATACCGAATAATTAGTTACAGTACAGACAACAAGTATAGCCGTGTATCTATACCATCAGCTTCCCCTTACTTGTTGATCACAGAAAAATTTGAAGTGTCATTCGCCCGCGTTCACTCGGACATTTCAGTTGTGAAATGTAGGTCTACATGTATACTTTTCAAGATAATACTCAATGTAAGCACAACATCAATTACGACAATTTTGATGAAGACAATAGCAGGTGCGTCCCCGTATACGTCTTAAGGGTCTCATAGACTACCACATTTATTCCTATGCAATTTATCGCATGAAATGAAAAATTTGGAGTTTACTGTGTCTTTCTCGTTTGAACTGTACGTTGCGCAAACAAGACTTTAAATGGCAGTTTCATATAGTTACATTTCACAATATAAAATTGAAAACAATTTTTCAAAAAAAAATTAAATAAAATTTGACAAATTTAAAAAACAACATAAAGTTGAAACCTTAAATGCTTCAATATTATTCGTTCCTCTTTATTATAATTTTATATATAATCATTAGTCTTTTATTGTCGAGTTATTAACCTATTTTCACAGGAAACTTTTTTACATCACAGATTATTAATTTTATTGCGTTTACTTTAATAAAACAGAAAACAGATTTACGAGGACAATGAGGTGCTTTTTGCAACAATGAAATTCTTTGAAAAAAATGCTTAGAACCACGAAACGTTAGATTTGTACTTAATAAGAAATGAGAACCGCAGTAAAAAAAAAAAAAAATAAAAAAATCTGTTACAAAAGTTTAAAAGAGCAGAAGGCGTAGTAGAGTCTGAGCGATAGATTTGGTATAAGAAGGGACCGTAAGAACTAGTACATAATAAACAGAAGGGGAACGTTGAAAAGGACTGGAAGGGAGATTAAGGACAGGGACGGGTGATTGAAGAAAATGGCGAGGGAAAGTGATGAAGAAAATCTGGATGAAGAATAATGGTAGGAAATTGTAAATATAGAAAGAGATAACTTAAACAAAATCTTTGAAAATTTTTTCAAATGACTACGAAGAAATAGAATGAAAGAAATGAAAAAGTGGCGATAACACGATAAGAACAATCGAGTAAGAACAAACAAAACCTTACAAAATTTCACGTAAAACAATAAAAGTAACAACAGAGAATTTGAATAAGGAAAGTTACAGAAAAAAAAACAACAAATACGCAAAGAAAAAAATAGAAAGATAAAAGTAAAAACGTATAAGCAATCGAGTAAATGTATTAATTAAAAAAAAGGTACATTTTGATGTGCAGAAAGCCGACTAAAAAGAATAGAGAATAACGACGCGGCTAAAAATGGTGATTGAACGTAAAATAATCGAGGGGAATCCGTCATGAGGCCGAAGCTAGTCGGGGTGTATTGGCGAGATTTTCATTTGCATTGGAGTCAAGTGAGTGCGCGTAATGAAATTTTACAACAATCACTCCTGGTAATGTTTGAGTAAGAAATTGGCTGTAAAGTTGAGTGCGCGATGATGGCAATCTTCAACGAAGCATCCCGAGCGTCGACATGCAAACACCTCGCTACTGTTTACTTTGTGCCGTACCTGACGATTGGGCCGAGGCACTGTAATCGACCGAATGCCAGTAACCCTCCCTCGTCCTCTTCGCTGAGCTTCATTCTCTGTGATACCGACGCGAGTGCTCGTGAGGACGCACGAGGCGCCACCATTCCTCCTTAGACAAAAGTAAACACATCCTTTGTACCTATATATTACATTAGTCTTCATTTATTTTAAATCTACTCGTGTATAATAGTATAGTTTATCTTTTCAAATTCCTTTGCTCAACATTTTCTCCTATTTCGGATAATATACGATTCTTTCCCTGATGGTAAACATCGTCGAAACACACACACACACACACACACACACACATTAATACTCTCTTTCATTGTCAAAAGTCAACTGGTATCTAAACGTTCCAGTGAATTTCTTAAAGGGGTGAAATATAAAAGGATTGACTCTATAGGCAATTTAAAAGTTTGTGCTATTTATGTACTAATGCATGCGAGTAAAATATCGTCTAAGAAATGTTACTTGGTTTTGGTCGCGGCGAATTGCGCAATATAAAAATGACTATAGTTATAGAATAATGTGCCAACGATTGGTACTGAGGGTATATACCTAATGTGTTTTTGAAATGAATAGCGAGTCTCGAGGTCAGACTTTACAAATTCAAAATGCAGATTTTCAAATTGGTATAGAATTGGTATAGAATAATTGCACGAGAATCTAGAATCAGAATTAAAACATTTACAAAAACAAAAACACAAATAGTATAAATAAATGCCGAGTATATACTATCTGCAGTAAAGTGCAAACGAAACGAAAAGAGCAAATAAAATGCATTGTTTTAAATAAAGTGTGAAAGTGATGGAGGAGCAAAACATTCATATTTAAAATTTATTTCGTTCTATAAAATATGTTGATTTTCATTTATAATTCTTTATGGTAATTTCATCTTCATTTTGACTTCCACCATGTACTTTTCGACGATTTAACGAGTTTTTAAACTCATTCAAGTTTTTCTTAAAGTCTTCTTGAATTCCCATTTACGCCATTTTAATTTTCATGTGTTTCTCTTTCTACAGTTTCAACTCTTTCCCGTCGAGTTTCTCCTTTTTCAGAGTGCTCCTCCAACATGAATTAATTTCATCAGCCTTCACTTTACAATCTATAAATGAAATATTGAATAGGACTTGAGCCCGCGCGGAAGCGATGCCATGATTTGATAATCAAGTTTACGGTATAATCTCGAGATTTTTTTACATGTTGTATAAATATATATCCATTGGAGCTAATTTGTTTGTGCAATAATACGTCGCCGTTCATATATAGTCGTATGAGGCTACTGCATTTAATAATAATCCTAATTCTTCGAAACCTGTTTCGACTGGATGCTAATTGCGCGCAAGTGGCCGCGTTAGTTGGGCGATATCTAATACAAAGTGTTCATTTCGGTGGCAGTTAGCATCGATTAAAAAAGAAGTAGAAACGCGGGAGGCATTGGCAATGCTCGTCGTTGTATACTTTATGAAGACGCTACAAATTGCGCTACGAATCGCCTCTGCCGATGGTAACTTATTATTATTATTATTATTATTATTATTATTATTATACGCTCCTGTGCGTGTATTTATGATACGCGTGCATGCATGTATGTATGTATGTATGTATGCGTGCATGGGTGAATGCATGTATGAAGGGTCGCAATTTAAATGGAAACATAAGTAGCTGCGAACGCGCGCGAGTTCGCAGCCTGCGGCGAGCAACGACGCGCGTCGTCGATCGTCGCTCGGCGATGCTGGTTAGTTAGGGTTAGGTCTTACAGGTAGGTAGGTAGGTATAGGTATAGGTGCGCGAACCTAGAATGTGTCCTTGGCTCCAGAAAGTGCGTTGACCTTCTGGGATGCAGCTCTCGGCCGAGTCTCTACTTGGGAAAGGGCTGCGAAAACCTCCTTCCTTCTATATATATATATATATATATATATATACCACATCTTCTCTATTCCTCTCGACCGCGGCCGGCTCTGTCCCGCGGTCCTTTCCTTTTACTCCCGTGATGCCTTCTTTCTCGACACGAGAATCCAGATGCCTCGTTGCCTTTTCAGAACCCATTCCGTCACCCACTTCCTTGTACAGCGATCTATTTATCTCTTCTTTACTTACAGCCATTGTGTATATTTATCTATACGGTTCATAACCTCTTGCGAATACCTATACACTCTCTCTCTCTCTCTCTCTCTCTCTCTCTCTCTCTCTCTCCCTCCTATATATGTATTTCTTCTTTAAACGACTACTGTACACGTATATAAAGTCACCATTTTTCTTTTGCCGAGATTACCCTTTCCAATTTGCCTTTCTTCGAACCAAGACTCTCCAACTTGCGCTTAAACTTCTTGTTCCGTAGATTTTCGTTCCCTCGGGGCTCCCTGATGTTCGCTGGCGCGAAAGACGATCTGTCTGCTCGGAGGATGAAGAATTTTTTTTTTTTTCACGGGGCTCGATTTTTCACCGGTTTTTCTCACGAATTCTAGCAATCTCGCTGATGAGAATGACGTTGACATCGAGAATTTGACGATGATGAGATTATCAGTTGTAGACTTGACGACATTAATGTGTTCGATGTATATATATATGTAAATATAATGGCAGAAAATACTGACAATATAGTAAAAAGAGTAAACATTGATGAATGCTTATGATATTGCGGCGTTTATCATGGCGATCATGATTTTATGATTATCGTCAATGATAATGATCACACGAGTATATATCTAAAACTCAAATTAACATCAGTGCGAAAGATGACGTAGATGGCTTAACATTGACGTTGATAAAGATATAATGGCGCTAACAAGAATGTACTACCGGTAAATGTTAAATAAATGACGAAAGCAACATTGACAATGGCCGTAATTTCCATCTAATATATACACACATTAGTCTCTTACGGTTATTATAATAATAGTAGGTAATTTTACTACTTTTTGTGATTTTGAATCTTCAAATATACTTTGTATGTATAAATGCAGAAATATATAACACGTGCGCGACGCAAAATCCTGCTTTCAACCAATCTCGCGTTCATAGTCCGAACGGAGAACTATAACTGAGGCTTTAAAATATTCTCCTGGTTTAAGGTCTGTCTGGGGCCTTCGGACAACCTGTATCCTGTCAACAATCCTTTATGTGTTCCTCGTATACCGCAAGCTGGCACTTTGGAATTTCAGACATTTAATATTATACGTATACATATACACACATTCGTATCTCTCTACCTCTCTATATGTATATATACATATATAAGTAAACGTTGTATAGATTTTACATGTATATGCGGGTACGCATGCATGTATATACAGCGGTGACTTCGAAACTAGCGTATAAATCATGTTTCGTAAATTCTATTGATTGTGCTTTTCGAGTCGAAAGCGGTATCAAATTCACCGTCACACATCCGCGGATCAGAGATGATGCGTGAGAATTTCGGGAACTCTGTCGGGAGTCTCGACAAATTTCCATCAAGTTAAGTATTCGACAAATCTATTCGCCCGTTTACAACTTCGTCTGTATTTTCGTGTCTCGTTGATTTATACATACATTATACATACGTGTATACCCACACACACACACACACACACACACACACAAATATATGTGCCGATCCATTCACCAGTTGTAACTTAAATGTTTATTGTCAACATTTACGTCATACATTATAAGTGTGTATATATGATTAATCAAAACTGAAAAGAACACGGTCTTACGAGGAAATTACAAAAAAGCCCAACTTTCACTGTATATCTATATAAAGTAATTGCAGCAACAAAACTGATAAAAAGGTGTTACGTATTCTATAGTAGATATTATAAATCTGTCGTTGATGCTTGTCTTATTGGCTTAATTTAGTACTGATTATATATATAAACTATATCCATCGATTGATGATGAAGTCGTCGTATAATAAACAAAAACCCGTTATTATTTCGAGACCTGCAGGGTAGTTCGGCCGATGTATTGAATTTAGTAATTGAGGGTAACAATTTTACGCTATGTACGCAGGGGCGAAACCCCTGATTATCTTTCCAATTCTTTTCTGTAAATATTGATGAAATCCAAGATATATAACGCGATTCTAGAACATTATTAGTACATCAGGTTACACTGCGATGCCATATGTATACTTTAATGCACAATCTTTATTATTAAACATTTATTTATTAACACGGCAAATTTTATAATTTGATTGATTTATACAATTCATCTTTAAAGTATCAAGTATATTATCACCTATATGAGTATAAGTTATAAGTTTAAATTGTCCAGTGCTACAGACGTGATCAAAACAACATACTCTTATGTACATTTTTAACAAGAACTCTTATATCTATCTGTGGTCGGTAGAAATAATGTTAATGAATTTAAATTAAAAACAACAACTACGACATTTAGGAATTTGGTATATGTATTGTACCAAACGGATAATCACAAAATTGAATTTAAAATCAGCAATTTTGATATGTTCAAACCAATAAACCCCCATATCTTGAGAATTATATGTTCGAGTGTTATTCGAATTTAATATATAACGAGTGTACGTGCAATCCATTTAAATAAGCGCACAAAAAATCAATAGTTTATAATAATCAATGAAATCATAATTATTTCAAGTATATATATATATATATATATATATATATATACGGCTGCCGTAAATGTATATGGTTTAAACCAATTAGCGTAAGTAAAAACCTGACTGAAGACCAGCGTATATAATCAGTTACGACTATATGAACACACCGGTGTAAGTGTGTGTATATATATATATATATATATATAACTGCTACAGGTTCGACAGTTACTCAAGGCCACTGTTTATATATATATAGGACCGCACTGACGACCACTTTAAACTGAACTTTGAAGAGAATGAAACTGACGCGTATACTGATGGGTGAATTTACTTAAATCCGCAATTAAAATTATAAACGCTCTAATAGTACTGAATGAAAATTGCGAAAGATTTTGTTTTTTTTCACCGGTCAAACTGAAAGAACTTGACAACGGTTGTGTGTATATATATATATGTAAATCCTAACCTGTAATGTATGCCATCAACGCCGTTAATCGCGGTGGGTTGTAGTTATATAGACTCGCGATATATATATGCCATATAGGCAAGTTATAAATATAATGGCGAAAGTGCCTCCTGACAATTATTTCGGTCTCGCTCTGCGCAGTACTTGGAACAAGCGCGCGGGGTTAAGAACCTTTGTATCATATACGCGCGCAAATCGTGCGTACAAATGGGACTACTATTCGATGCACCCTCCGTTCTCTCGTAGTTTTGATAAATACTCCTCTGCAGGCTTTACCGATTTCCCACTCGTAACGTGAAAACCTCCATATGTGCATGTATATATGTATATGTATATGTATATGTATATGTATATGTATATGTATATTCACGATAGCCTTCGCATTCGTATATCAATCAGCGACCATGATACGTCAATTTCCGCTGCGCTAATCAATACCAGAGGGAAATTACCGTGAATACGTAAAACACTTTTTTCTGGTCGTCTCATCTTTGTCAAATTGTTGGTTGATAATTGCGTTTACCAAGTACTATTGGAAAATTAAAAAAAATAAAAAAAAATAAAAAAAAAAACGATTTAGTCTGGCAATGTTATCTAACTTGTATAGGTATATTGTATTTTATTATGTATATATACGTTATGATGAGAAGTGTGCTCTTATCGTCTTTAGAATTGTTTATAAATCTTATCACCCTTTAGCATAATGATACAATTTTCATTCATACGATTAAATATACTATGCTCTGATATATGTATATATCTATCGCATATACGTATCTTATTCGATGCAATAATTAAATTATATAACATGAGTATGTATAAGAAATGGAATAATGTCTTATATTACAGGATGTGCACGATTATAAAGTCTGATAATGTGTTAATATTTCTGTTTCAGGTATGTACAATCGAGTAGGTTCTACTAAATGCATTTTCCGCCAAGCCAGCCTATATAACGGTAACTCGTTTTATTCGAATAAATATAAACTCCACAAATGCACGTTTTATTATCGAAAAATTGAAATAAAGACCGAGAGCAAATAAATACTTTAAAAACGAATAAATCAACTATTTCCATCAACTGCCTCGTCGATTGAGTGTTGCCGAAATGATTATTGAACATCGTAAACAATAATACAATTTAAAAGTTCACAATTTTTTTTTTTTTTATAGAAAGGGACATGTAACGTTGTTTACATTGTAATCAATTTCTTTTGCATGCATATCAATTGTACAAATGTAAAAGAAAGAATAAAAATTGTCGATATAGTTTATAAAAGAAAAATGATTTATAATAATTTTGAACCATTACTTTAAAAGTCCGAAATTGATATTTCAAATTATTCAGATTATAATATTAAAACATTAACCACTATGGGTTTTACATGATAATCTACATGCATTAATGATGGTGCTTGATATGCTTTTGTTCGTTTGCCTATTACCAATACTGCGGGGCCTCCAGTTCAGCTTTGCGGATTCTTGACAATTTATTATTTCTTTAAATCCCGTTATGCAAAAACAGTAAAAACTCTATATACTTTTTATAGCAACGTTCTTTCAAAATGAAAAGAGAAATTAAGGAACAAAAAAAAAAACTAGGAAGGATTTATATAAGAGAATTCCGAAGTAATTAACAAGCAATTCAAGTGTGTATCATATACACAGGAATGAAATAGGAATTTCAAAAATTTAAACCTTCTAGATAAAGTTTTTAATCACTTGTCGGATCCCTTTTAAAATACTTACCCTAATATTTATTTCATATATCTACTAATTAATATCAATATTCTTTCTTTTTGTTCGTTTTTCGTCTCAATTTTATAAATGTTTTTTGAGTCATTTTGAGTCATTTTACGGAATAATCTTGTACTCCAAGAGATGATAATTGAAAAGATATTATAATTCAAGAGATTATAAGTACGTGAATAAGGCGACAATCATAAAAAAAACTCTGTAGCTGGAATTTATAGAGTAAAATTATTTAAGACACTCTTAGATTACACGTGCACATGTTTTCAAAGCAATACTCGTCCAACCGAGCATAATCACCATTTTTCCCTCGACTATCTTGTAATATTTATGCATTTCCGGCATGAATGTAGATAGAGGATAAAAGATTCGTCAAGAAAATTACGAAGAAAAGAAAACGAAAAAGGAAGAAAACATACATAGACATGCAAGAAGATCGTTTTCCCTTTTAAATATAGCGCTCGAGTATTCCAAATTGAAAAACATAATAATTTCGTTTTGCACGTAAACAAGAATGAATGTTCGAATTGCTTAAATTTGACGATAGAATTTTTCCAAAAATTAGAGTTTTAAATCTTTGAGGTATAAAAGATGAGGCGCACGAAAAGACACACACGTATATGTACACGTATATATATATATATATATATGAAAGTAAATAGCGGAGCGATCGTGACTGGTTGCAGTAATGGCCGGACGTGTGATTTACGTTTGCATTAGCGCCGAATAGTATAAGGAGCGAAAAGAGAAAAGTGCGGGGCGAGGCTCGGACGGACGACACGCCGCGCAACAACGAAGGCGGCCAGTGATGGCCAGTGCGGCCGGGGCAATGGAACAACGGCATGCGTGCAATAAGAAACCACCGAGCAACTTGTAATTGCCTACACACAGAATTTCCGTCCCAGACTCATTGCGTGCAGGTGCAAACGATTCTTACGCAAAGAGAAGAAGAATAGCTCGCGTTCCGACATATTATAAGCGCGGAAGATTCGGACGAGCAATCCGACAGAATCGCGCTTTCGTTTGTACACGCATGTGAATATGTATAGCACGCACACGCACGCACGCACGCACACGTAGTATACGGGTAAAGAAACGACTGGCAGTCTGCAGGATAACGGCCGATGAATTAATGTTCCTCGAGAGACCTCAAGGCGGAACAAATTATTTTTTGTAGTAATATCATAGGTTCGAACTCGTAAAGTTGCGAGCTTGGGGCTAGCATTTCATCCGTCTTTGTCTTTCGGAGGTCTAAAACGCGCAAGGGTCGATCAGAAAACGAGCGAGTCAGTCTTCGAACGAAGCAACGATTCAACGAGAATTCTCCGGGTTGCCGGTATTTCAAATAAATTCAGAAAACATAGATAATTTCTTTTTATATTTCAGTCCAGAACGTATAATACAACTATATATATATAGACAACTATATATGTGTGAAAAGTTTGGATAAAGAAGCATGAACGTGACAAGAGATTAGACTGTCATTTTTCAGAGTCCATATTTGTAATAAACTTAGAAAATTGGTATGGCCAATCAATTCGGGATCGTATTCGTCATCTTTAAAAAATTCTAAAAGAGTTACCAAAAAAGAATTTACTTTTATTAAAATCAATTTCTGACCTAACAAGTGAATATTAAAAAATATCTCAGTGCCATTTTCAAGATGCCTATATAATTACTCCAATTTTATAAGAATTTTAATTTTTAGGATTGAGAATAGAATCAAACAAGAATTCGTTTGAAATAAGACATTTTGAACGTAAACAATTGGTTAGCTTATAATTTGGACCAATTTTTCTGAATTAAAAAAAAATCGCATAGATATACTTTCAACTTTATAAACTGACGTTATCAACAGTGATACTTCACGGAAAAAAAGACTTGGTTAGGACAACAAAAAAATTGGGCGCCCCAATCAATTGTCTTAGTGCTCTGAGCGCCAGACGACAAATTGGTTGAGACAACTAATTTTAGTTTGTTGATTTGGAATAGATCATTGAACTATTTTAGTAGTT
>JAPYZR010005444.1:0-25974 GCA_030522945.1 Trichopria nigra
CGTGGAGATTTCATGAAAAAAGTGGGTGTCATTTTTTTTTTTCGGATGACCAAATTCAATACTTCGATCCCAACCTTTGGTTACGGGTCGAAGTAAAAAATAAAGACGATTTCTTATATTGTTATAGGCATCTTATGCTCATCCGACAATGCACTCGTTTAACTATGATGAACAGGGAAATGGCAATCAGCACTCACAACGGCATAGTCAACTATTGGCATTTCAGCAACAGCAACATCAACAGCAGCAACAACAACAGCAGCAGCAGGAGGAAGAAGACATTTACATCGATCAAAATTATGGAAGAGGAAAAGTAACAGCCGAATATAATCAAGCGCCTAATATCGACCAGGTACTGCCGCTGGAAAATTCTGAACCTCAAGAGAACCCCGAAACTAACCAGCAGAAACAAGCGGTTTATTTCAACAATTATAGTAAAGTGAGTTTTAAGTTCGCCTAAACACTACTATATACTTATTTCTCGCATTATTTTATAATATTATTCATATCATATTAAAATTTCAACATAACTTTCAAAATCGTATTGTTTATAATAGGTTGGAGGAAGAGACCCGAACCTATTGTCGCAATTTTATACGTCGCTACCAAGCAGAGACGCCGCTGAAAAATTAGCGACCCTCGCGGCAGCCGGAGATATAAACAGTCAATTGATTGGCCAGTTGAAGAAGCAACAGACAATACAAGAACAGGACGAGGAAGAAGAAAGGCAGATAGAACAAGAAGAGCAATTGCGGTACCGGGAACAACAGGAACAAGAAAGTAGACGCCATAAACAAGAGCAGGAAAAGCGACAGAAATTGGAACAAGAAAGAAGACTCCAACACGAACAAGAAAGGCGGCAGAAGCAAGAACAAGAGAGACGACAGAAGCAGGAACAGGAAAGACGGCTGCAAAGAGAACAAGAGCGACGAGTGAAACAAGAGCAAGAGCGCCGTGTGAAACAAGAACAAGAGCGACGGGTAAAGCAGGAACAAGAAAGACGGCTACAAGAGCAAGAAAGGCAGCTGCAAGAACAAGAACGTCTTCTGCTACTAGAACAAGAACGATTACGACAACAGGAACTGGAAATTGAGAGACTAGCACAATTGGAAGAAGAAAGACTCCATAAAATACAACAAGAAAAGCGAAAACAACAGGAGCTTGAAAAGCAGCAGCAGCAAGAACTCGAAAAGCAAAAACTGGAATACGAAAAAAAACAACAGGAACAAGAACTCGAACATAAAGAAGAACAGGAACAGGAACAAGAACAGGAACATCATGAACAAGAACAATTGAGACATCAACTAGAACAGATAAGGCAGCAGCAACAAGAACACGCAAGGCAGCAGCAGCAACAAGAACACACAAGGAAGCAGCAGCAACAAGAACACTCGAGGCAGCAGCAGCAGCAACAAGAACATACAAGGCAGCAGCAACCAGAACATGTACGACAACATCAAAAAGAACACACAAGGCAGCAGCAACTAGAACATTCAAGACAGCAGCAACCAGAACATGTACGACAACATCAACAAGAACAAGTAATAAGACAACATCAACAAGAAAAAATCAGACAACATCAACAGCGGCCGCACATTATTCGACCGCAGGAACAAGAAGAGCAACAAGAAAGCCCGCAAGAACATGAGCATTCGCCAGTAAAAGAGGAACGACCGCAAGAAGTGCAAGTAGAAGAACAACAAGTAGAGCAACAACGGCAACCGGAACAAACCGAGGAGCAACGACAGCCATCAGAACAAGTGCAGCAACCGCGTGAACCAGAACAAGTACAACAGCAACGACAGCCGCAACGACAAACGACTCGGCAACATTCTCTTCATTACCGGCAAAGGGAACAAGAGCGACGAAAACAGCAAACCGAAAATAGGCAACGAGAACAAGAACGCCGACAACAGCAACAACAACAAAGACAACAGCAACAAGAACGTCGAAGGCTACCAGAACGGCGGCGACCACAAAATCATCCGCAACGACAACATCCGCTTCAACGACAAGAAGCGCAGAAACCAGCAGTGCAAAAACAAGAAGTACAACAGCAACCGGAAAACCAGGAACAACAAAAGGAACAAGAAATGCCAGTAAATCATAAGGAACAGCACCACAAAGATGGAGAGACTACTGAAAAACCTGAAGGAACTTACGATGTCGTACGTCAAAAAATTTACAGACGTCAAAAAATACGAGAAGAAAATAGGAGGCGACAAGAGGTATTTTACTAACTATGCACATTTCAACGAATATAGGCATCGTTGGCATTTTTCATTTGATATGAGTATTAAAACAATTTTTTTTTTTTTTTAGGGACACGATCAGCAGCAAAAGCAAGAACCAAAAGAAGAAAAACAGCCTTTCAGAATAATAGTACCCAGCAATCATCCTGAAGTTCATGAAAGACACAGTTTGGGGGAATTTGAATACGAAACTGATGAAAGCTCACCGATGAGAGACCAAGAATCTCCAGACGAGATGGCTGATTTTGGAGAGCGTTTAACGAAGAATCGGAAGTAATTTGCGAGTTCATTAATATAGATAAATTCAATTTACTATACATTAATGGATGTGTGCCTAAAATTTTGAAAAGTTTTTAACTGCACAGGATAACGTAATCCTGTCATTTCTTTTCTTACGTAAAAAGTTAAGACAATTAATGAAATACTCATCGATTAAAACTTTTGTAATTATCGATAACAATTTGATAAATACCGTTACGAACAAGATTCGTACAAGGAAGACTGGGAATGTATTTATATTAAGATATAAATATTGTATCTACGTACCTCTTAACTGCAGAAAGTTAAGCTTATCTGGTTTTGGCCAGGTTGCTACCAATTCATTTTACACTTATTTTCGTTCGTGATATTTTGATATCAAGTCAACTTTTTTACCGCCTTCAAAATTACTTGCTCTCTGATGTCTATGTAAAAACAGAAGAAGGAAAACGATGATATTGAAATATTAACGAACAACAATGCGAGATAATTTTATACTGTTAATTCATTTGTATTTATTTATTTATTTGTCAATTTCTTAAGTAAATTGCTGAAAACGGAAAGTAGTGTTTCTTTTTTCACCCCATTTTCCATTTCACACGTGAACAAGCAAAATTAGGATTTTACAGTTACTACCTCAAAAAGGTTTTTAAAAATTTATTTCTAGTAAAATGCTTCTTCTTAAAATGTATCATTTTCTGCAATAATCTAGTTAATAAGGTATACAATTTTCGAGAAATACAAAATACCCCTTTGATGTGGGTAAAATAAGCAGAACTGTTTCTATAAAATTCAAAATCTGAACCAAGATTTCAAAATATAAGCTTCAAATATAACAGATGTATATCATAAATATTTTTGTTGCTCGATTCTGTACAACTTGCATCTTAACTTTCTACAAAACTTATGATTTCGGTAAGAAAATACAGAAGCAAAAACGTGTCGTAGAGATTGGTTTATTAAAGTGTTTCATTTTTTATTTTAGCATAAGACCGAAATTTTAAATTTAAAACTAATGGTGCGTTGAATGAAATTTAATGATTCTCATATATAATGGTTAGATCTTATTTTAACATAACACGGTAACAATATTAATTCTAAGTATTACTTTTAAATTCTTAATTTTAAAGACATTAGAGGAGACTTACTAAAATAAAATTTGAAACACTTGTTAATTCTTTTTTGATATACGAAATGGAGGACCCATCTGGTCGCAATGTCCATGAGTTTCTCATTTTCTAACAATTATCAGCATTCTTGTCATCAAGATCTATTCGGTTGTTCATCGACTGTATATGCATATATTTTATATGTACATAATAGAACTCTGATATTTTACTAAGAACGATCCATAAACCAGGGACGGCCATCGTTAGTGCGCCGTTTTGTTAAAATTTCACACCCGGTTTGAGTCACTAAGAGTGTGTGCTCAAATTGCGCAGACCATTGACCGTCTGACGTAACAGCGGTCCAATTGTCGGGCCACATGTCGTCCCGCCAAGAACCTTGTGAGATCATTGGCTCAATTGTAAAACAATGGCCAGCCTTCATAACTCCAATAGCTTTGTTTTCTGAAAATACGACGTTATTTTATTTCTATACAGTTCAGGGTTAGATGTTTATAAAGGCATTTATAAACCTACAGTTTATAAAGGTGGAAATTGTACCACCTGAGCTTTGGCGTTATTAGATACTTGTATTTATAAATAAATACAGAGGTATCTCCATGACAGTGTCTCACACAACCATTGATTTGAGGAAGACTAAGGTAAGTTAAGGAGAGGATGAGGTATAGAATTAAGTTTAGATATGAATGGAGTACTTATAAGCATATTAAGCATATTAAATTACGATTTGAAGAGAGTTTATACTTACTAGCATAATGTGGAACATTAGGAGCAGTATGAAAGAGGCGATGGATTCCATGACCACAATAACTTCTTACAACGCTGAAGCCATGAGCTTGTGCATGTTTCTGAATTACGTTGCCAATCTCTCTATACTTTTCGCCAGGTCGAACGATATCAATGGCCTTAGACAGACACTCATGAGTGACTTCGACTAATTTTTTCACCTCTGGTTTAACGTTCCCCACAAAGAACGTCTCATTAAGATCACCATGGAAGCCATTATGATAAACGGTTATATCAACTGGAATCATTACAAATAAAATTTTATCATAAAAAATTTTCCAACAGCACTTGTGAGTACAACTTGAATTTAATAGGAACTTTTTTAAGAAATATGTTATGTTATTACCATTACAAATATCTCCATCTTCCAAAGGTCTTTGGTCTGGAATTCCATGACAAATTACTTCATTAACAGAAGTGCAACAGCTGGCAGGAAATTGATAATAATTCAAAGGTGAAGGATAACAGTTCCTCTCAATGCAAGCTTCATGAACAATTCTATCAATTTCAGCAGTAGTGACACCCACATCACATGCCTTTGCTGCTTCATCGAGAACTTCTCTTCCAAGCTGCATAAATTGTACATTAGTTTAGCTTTAAAAATTATAAATGAATAACGTTTTTAAACTGAAGAATATACAAATGAATTGATTTTATTTTTTTTTATTTTTAGGGAAAACAGTGAAATATATCAAATATTACACATTTATTGAACAAATATTGGGACATTTAAATTATGTCTAGAACAAAAATACTGGCATATATTCTTGAGTATTAGACAAGATATTAAATTCTGGAAAAATAGAATGTTATTTTTTACCTTGCACGCAATTCGCATTCCCTCAATTTCTTCATCATCTAGGACTTTGATTTGAGCTGAACCTCGGACAGCTTGTTCACTCAGAGGAATACCTGTTGGGTGTGTAGCATAATCTGGTCGACTAATAGCTATGGGAACTTCCCGAAGAGGATCTCGAGGTGCTGGTCGCAACTTTCCAGTGAAACGGAAATTTGGCCATGGTTTGTACTCTGAAGAATTTTCATTCTCTCCTTCTATAAAATGTTAGTTACGTCATTAGAGATTATAATTATAAACAAAGATAGAACGATTATATATATTTTTATTTTTTTTTATTTGAGCATTTTTTAACCCTATAGTGTTGTAATGCTTTGTCGATTATATTAATAAATAAACGTAAAAGTCCTGAACAGATAGAAACAATGTAACTGATCTTTGGTCTTCGATGAGCATCTATGTTTCATGCATTTATTAATTTAATATAAATCGATGAAATGTTTTAGTTAAGAATAAACATTCAGTTTAAAATTTATTGATATTTATTTAATATCAAACTTGTTAATTTAAAAACAAAAATCAAAAGATTTTTTTTTTAAATTCTTAACTTTCAAGATATCATACCATAATAAAGGACCGGGTTAAATCAATTCCGACTCACTTGCGATCTGATGTAAAACTTTGTGTGTCTTCCAGCTACTCTTGAAGCATTCCTGAAATTCGATAGTAAAAATAAAACGAGCTCCCGAAAGGAACGTTGGGTTTTCAGGTTATTGCGCTCACCTGTGTGCAAAAATAAGAATCTTTGATTCCAATTTTCAGGCAAGTCGGACAATGCAAACTCGCCGTAGTTTGGCAGCCCGGTGATTTGCACGTGCCAAACGTTTGAGGCATTTTTTCGACTTTTTCTTTCGCGTAATGTGCTAAATGTAATCTTGATTTTCGCTCTCGGAGCGGAGATCTCCCAAGAAGTACGATCGTTCACGGATAAAAAAATCGTGAGATGGATTTCTATTAAGATCTCCCCCTTCTTTTCAATATACATATGTAGTCGATGCGTATAGTGGCACATGTCACCTATTAAACATGTGTATATCGGCTTAAGGTACGTATTCACGCGCGAACGTGAAGTTAGCCGGCCATCCGTTTTTCGCGAATATCTCGGAAACTAAGAATTCGCAAACGAAAAATCGGGAATCGCAATCATTCGCAAACGATGGCATACTTTTCGGCCGATTTCGTTAATATGGCCGGCTAACTTCACGGAGGTTATTCACGCAGATACAGAAATCAGATATTTCCCCCACTCGGGTATCCAGGATACATAAAATATATAGTTCGATCGGTTCGATCGATCTAAGATCTAACCCATCTAACCGAACTTTTAGATACGCATCTTGATCATCTTAAATCTTTATTTACACGATTTACACTATAAATGTCAATGTGTGTAATATATATGTGTATATGGTGTATATCCACATATCTGTATCTCCATGAAAACGAGGCAGGCGTTTAGCGAATACATATTAACTCATTAATATGTATAGATATCTGCATCTCCGTGAAATCGGACGAATCGGACCTTTACGCATGACGCAAATACATAGAAAGGTTCGCAACTCGATGGCGGCGCAGAAGTGACCAATGAAATCTGCCAGGTTTTGGGTGACCTACACGGATTTTTCTACTGATTTTTTTTCCTTTTTATCCCCTCCATGACATGTGCACTCTCGCCGCCTTTGGCGAAATGGGTCCGAGGGGTCCGAGATAATTATTAGTAAATAATACACTTGGTGAATTCGACTAATTAAAAAAAACTAAAACATTTATTAACGTTTCGACCGTTTATTAAAGTCCTCTTCAAAAAATTCTAAAAGTAAATACATTATTAAGAAAATTTATAGATGAAAAAATCTCTGTGTAAATATTGAAAAAGAAAAAAATATATTGAAAATCAAAAATATGTGCCTTATGAACATTGTTGAGTTCATCCTATGGCGTATTTAAAAACTTAAATAATTAAACTTAAACAAATAAAAAACAAAAAATAATTAAAAGTAAAAACACATTTAAAAAAATAGAATTATACGTGATGTTGTATGGAAAAGTGATAGGCCTGTTTAAACGGCGATTGTTCCACGAGAAAAAAAAATTAAATTAAATTAAATAAAATTCAATAAAATTTTCTTAATAATGCGTTTACTTTTAGAATTTTTTGATATAAACTGTTATATAAAAAAAAAAAAAATAAATAAACAGTCGACGAAACGTTAATAAATGTTTTTTTTTTAATAGTCCAATTCACCAAGTATTATTATTTACTAATAATAATTAAAACAGCAGTTGTACGATTTTGCGCACATAATCAGACAGTGACCTTGGATTCGAAAAGAGCGGAAAATTTTACGTCCGAATATGATCTTGACTTAAGGTATAGCAATGTCGTGGTTGAACAGAATCGTCAAATAGAAAATGCCTGATTTTGTTTGACCGAAATGGCATTTTCTACTGATTTCTGCATGGTATAAATATGATTATACCATGGATTTCTGATTCCTCTTCATCCCCTCCATGTGCCCAAACGCTTCTGTTTTCACCACGCCGTCGGCAATCGAGGTGCATTTCCAAGCTACGTTGAAGTCTTTTATCCTTGTCCGCAGTAGCAATTGGGATCTGACATGAGCCGGTGGCCGATTTGCGAACTAATCAAAGCTTGCATTTCGAGAAAGGTGATTGGGCCATAGGCCAAAATGGCGGTATTAACGCCAAATGTCAGATCCCAATTGCGGTGCGTATCCAAGGTTGGGGCACATGGAGGGGATAAAGGAAAATCGAGGAAATCCGAAATCAGTAGAAAATGCTATTTTGGTCGAAAAAAATCAGGCATTTTTTATTGGTGGATCGAAATTGGCTCCGCCCCCAAGATGCGCATGGCTATACCTTTATATTTGTCTCATGGTCGCTACCTTAAAGGGGTAACACCACTCTAGCGGCCCGAAAAAATGCCGAATTTGTACGATTTTTTACACGAGTAGGAAAGAAGGGGTCAAATTTCTTTTTAGAGAATTTATTTTCCATACATTGAGGTACAAAAATATATATTTTTTTTTTACATTTGAAAACAATTTGTACAGTGGTTACATAGTGGATCTCGTGAGAAGTATTTTTTCAGACCTCTAAACGGGAGGACATTTTTTTCGGAAAGTAATCTATCGAGTGTCCCATTTTAATCCCCCACCCGAAATATTTTGAAAAGTAAATGTTTTAGAGGAAAATGTTTCAAACAAAAGTTTAAGGATTTTTCCCTGGCTATTTGACACCGGATACGGAAAGAGCGGAAAATTTTACGTTCAAAGCGATATTTATACGATATTTTCCACAAGGTCATGGGAAGGTCTAATGAGAGTGAAATTTGTGAAAATTTTGGACCTTCTCCCCACCATTTTTGCATGGATATATCCTAAAACCTAATCAGTTCTAAGTTGAGCCAAAATACAACTTTTCACCGCGCATTTTTGATACCTATTTTCGTTTGGGCGCTATACTGTGCCGCATAGTAACCTACGTACGTACAAGATCCCGGAACATTTTTTATTGCATTTTTGGACTCAGTATGGTCTGAAATGCCTTCATTTCGCGATACTTCATCAACATTTTAACGACTTTTTGATGTCATTGTACAACTCAGCTGGCTGACGAGTCTGTTCTCCAGTCCCATCTTCCATTCTTCCCTATAATATATATATATATATATATATGTCGCATCGAAGTCCTCGTAAGAGGACACCACAATACAATTGAACTCAACGAATCTGAAAACTAACTAATCTCTCACAGACGAACACGCTTAATGCTTGCCAAACATAAACTGCCATTCCATGTTCCATCCTTCGATCTTTCCCGAAAAACCAAAACACCGTTCGACGACCTCCTGGATCCTGATAATAACGAAACTCGTTGAAACTAATGTAGTTCTTGGAACGCTATGCTATAAGGAAAACAAATGAACTCCAATAATGCGACATATATACATACTCAGGAGTTCTATATATTCGTTGGTGTTATATCTTTTTATAATTTGCCTCTAAATTCAAAAGATGCAGCGCATAATATATCACGTCGTTCAAGGTTTATTCAAGAAAGGAAAATATAATAATTTTGCTGCCTATAAATGTTTTATAAATTTAAAGAAATAAAAAAGAAACTTTTATATGGGTCACCCAGTAAACCGCAAGCATTCAAGTACCAGAATTAATAGAGGATTAAGAATGTTTAGTATTATTCGTGTTTTGGACTGAGACGATCAATATACTTCTCTATCATTCTTAATGCTATTTCTGGTATACTTTGAATGCTTCTTGGTTTACTGGGCAGATAGCCGCATTTTATCTCATCCTGCAAGTACAGATATATAATGAAAATAATTAACTTTTATTTGGCGGAAAGGACGAAAATTTTGAATAATCGCACTCGTTGTTGGAAATTCATGCGACTTAGTAATTTTCGTACACAATTCCCTAGGTTCTCAACATTTTCTGGCTCAGACTGGCGCTCTATACCTAGGGACCTAGGTCCCTATATACGGTGAATTTTTCTCTATGTCTCTTCTCTCTTCTATTCAATAATTCAATTCTTTCTGATATTGACGGTCGTCGCGTGAGGGTCGACGAAAAAGCCTTTCGCGAAATCGAAAGACATCGTTGTGTTACCGTTTGTGTTCGGTATTAAAAACTCTCAAGATGCCGCCTAAATTCGATCCCAACGAAATTAAGACAGGTATTTTTTCGTTTTTTTTTTATAGTTTTATAATTTTAAAATTGTACTTTTCTGATGTGTTGTACTTAACCTCGTTTTCATATTATACCTTTTTAATAATTTGATTTTTAATTCATTTCAGTTTTCTTAAGATGCGTTGGTGGAGAAGTAGGAGCAACATCGTCGCTTGCTCCGAAAATCGGTCCGCTCGGTTTGGTAAGTAATAAAAGATATTTATAGTATTTTGTAATTTTGTGGAATGTAGAACATAACCTGTTTTCACACCTGTTGCAAAAAATATTACAACTGTTATATAACTTTCGATGAGGATATACCCAGATAGCACAACAGCAGGTATGTCCGCTTTTTTTCCGACAACACACCGGAAAATTGCCGAAAATATGCCGATTTCAGCAATTTGCCGGTCTGTTGTCGGAAAAAAGCGGACATACCTGCTGTTGTGCATTTAAATGTCGACCGTAAATAGTAGAATCGATTTCAAATTGCAAAAAAATCTAAAAAATAAATTCATCACAAGTAATGGTAAATGTTTGGTCCGCAAAGACAACTTTACAATAACTAGGAATGTAATATATATATGCGGTCACATTGCCACAGAAATCATGCAGAATTGTCCGAATACTTGATTATTATACCATTATAATGCAAAAAGTATGTTTTATTTTTACGATCGTTTGGTTGCATTCATATTTTTTTATCTATACATGCTCATGAAATGTTAAAAGTAAATGCGATAATAATGGTGAACATCTTAAATGAGATTAATTCATATAACATATTTATGCTGTTATAAAATAATTTTTTGTTAAAATTGTAGTCTCCGAAAAAAGTCGGTGATGACATTGCCAAGGCAACCAGTGACTGGAAGGGACTAAAAATCACAGTGCAGCTGACGATCCAGAACAGGCAAGCCACTATTTCAGTTGTGCCATCTGCTGCATCCCTGATAATCAAGGCCCTAAAAGAGCCACCTAGGGACCGCAAGAAAGTGAAGAATATTAAGCACAGTGGCAATTTGTCATTGGACGAAGTCATTTCAATTGCTCGTGCCATGAGGCCAAGATCCATGTCCCGTCATCTCAGTGGTACCATTAGAGAAATTTTGGGCACCTGCCAATCCGTTGGATGCACTGTTGAAGGAAGGCCACCACATGATTTAATCGATGATATCCTGGCTGACCAATTGGAAGTACCTGAAGAGTAAATGGTGGGTATAGGGCTCGTTGCTCATCCTTTTCGTTGACATGGCACATGATTTTTTAAAATTTCATATTGACATTAATTTATCAGAGAAATTAAAGTAATGATTGTAATTGAAATTAACAAAAAATGTTGATCAAAATGACAACTTAAAGCATGAGCCGTGCTCTTGGTAGGGGTTGGCATCCCATCCACCTATTGGTTTCAACAACCATTGAACCAATCGGCACAGTGCCACTGGGGAGACAACCCCAATAACAAATCATGCAATTACATAATTTGTTATTGAAATGTAATTTTTGTTTTCTCTTTTATTTTTTCAGATTTTTATACAATCTTGGAAATAAAGATATATGAAAACAAAATATGGCTTTTTTACATTCTCTCCTGCACGGTATAAATAAGTTATACCTTTCGATGAATCCTTTTTTAGATTAAGAAAAATTGTTGAAAAAAATTCTACTTGAAAAACCCTGTTGGGATAGGATGGTGGTTTTAGTTTTGGGAAAATGACAAGTGACCGTCTAAAAGTATTTCCTTGTCATTGCACATTTACAGCAAACTAATTGATGTGAACTTCCAGCATTTAGTGTGGGAAAAAAACTTGACACTTACTGTGGGAAACTTCACGATATACTTTTTATAGTATTGAAGGACTCGATTCGTATACCTATAGGTACAAATGAAATTGCGTTACACATTTTATCGAGTTTTAAAGTATTTTTTGTTTTAAAAATGGTTTTATTTTGTAAAATCAATAGCAATATACATTAAGAAATATTTTAATATTTAATTGGGGGTGATTTTTGGTATCTTAAAGTTGTACAGTTGTGCACATTATTTTTTACGATAAATACATGTTTTTTACAATTCACTATATTACACCAATAGACAATGATCGATCAACAAAAAATAACAATGAAGTACCATCTTGTTGAGTATTTTCAATCAGTGAATTTTAATTAAATGTAAATATAAATATAAATTTGTAAATGTAAATATAAATTTTCATTAAAAATTATAGCAATATAATTCAAGAATTGGTTAAAATGAAATAAAATTGTAAAACACCACTATTGGTAATTCATTACATTTCACCAAAATTCATATGACCAGTTTCTTTAGCATGCTGTTTTGCAGCAACTTGACCACTCAATTTCACGTCGCAGATCATACATTTAAGAGTCAATTTTTCTACATTTGTATATTGGTGACTAGATTTTGCTTCAGTGCCAATTTCGAGAGCTTGTTTCAGTATTTCTTCATTGCTGGTTGGGAACAACGTTTGAATATTGCTTCCCTATAACGTAAAATCTTTTATTCACAAATTTATGATTTCAAACTCAATAATTAGAATTTATTAAATTATTTAAACTTACATCAAACGATTCAAGGTAAAGTGGATCATAATGAATTCCATCAAAGATGAGGAAAACACGATGAATGAAATGCTGGTCTTCGCCAAACTTGTTTATTATACCATTAACACTATCAACTACAGCGATTTCAATTCCATAAAACTGTGCCAAAATGGATAATTCAATCGCTCCACCCCATGAATCAGACTTTTGGATCCACGAACAATACTCAGCAACTGGTTTATTTAAAATTGCTTCGCAATATTCTTCTGGATTATTCTCAAGTGTACTTGCTATTATTTTACGCATTCCTTGTGCACAGCTTGGATCAACTTTACCTGAAATTTATATAGTAATAAATGAAATCATCTTCCACGGTTTTTGTCAACCAAGAGTGAAATAAAAACAAATTAAATATTATAAATTGTTATTTATGAAGCATATTAAAAGTTATTCGTCATTATATAAATACTGTAACCGATTATGAACTACTTTCTAAAAATAAGTAAAACTATTGATAAATTTCAAATCTATTGAATTGAAATATTAAGTGTGTAGTTTAAAAGATTCCTACATATAATGTATAATATTTATTATAAAGAGTTTAGAATCCAAATTTCCAAATTGGAATGCTCGCTGGAGTATTTCTAATCAAACATGTAACTGTATAGTAAGAAGAATTTGATTATTGTCTCAAAGAGACAGATTGTAAATAAAAAATCGGAGTAAAAAAAAAAAGAGTTTAAATAAATTACAATATACAGCGAAAGCAATCATAATACGTATAAAGCAGATAGATCATTCACACAGAAATTGGAGTTAAAACTGACCATTGAGAACATAACCAATACTCGTGAAAAGGCAAGAGTTATCTGCAGGCACAACCTTTTTCATGAGCACTCCAGGGCTATGAAGGAACTCTGTTTCATCGATAATATGCCTTCGAGGACAGTCTGCATTATGTGTGAGATCTTGTCTCTCTTCGATAATTAGCGTCTCTCCAGAAGTAATTCCTGATGCCTGCAATGTCGTTGATCCTTCATCAAGATTCAAGCGTTTAGGTGGAAAACCGTACAGAATGCAAAGGGATTCAGACTTGACTCCGGTCACTTCTGATAACCTTTCTTTTAATCTGGTAATATTGTCTTCTGGAGTTAAATCATCGACAACCTTCTGCCCCAGCTTGGATTTAACTCGCAGCACAAATCCCATCACGTTTACGTCAGATTTGCTGCCGAAATTTTAATGTTTGCAGTAAAAGATAATTACATAAATGATATTGCCTGAGATTTCCTGACGATATTGTTTACGTTTTGTTTCAGTTTATGCTTAGGAAATATTATACGTTTAGACCGCACCGGCTATGTATGCATATACTATATTTAACACGTGGCATGTTTATACTTTTATGTTTTTATTTTCATAAAATTCTTTTTATACCATAAGGTAAGTCAGAAATTCACTTTATCGACACGTGGGGATCAATGATCGCAGGAGGTTTATGTACCGATGGAATGTGCGCCGTCGGGAAAATAGATTCCCTTGACAGTTTTGCCGATAACGTTCAATTTTTTAAAACTGCGACATATAGAAAAGGGGACGCGTCAACACGTCACCCATCACAAACGTCATTTGGAAATCCGACGTGGATCACGTGGATGCACATACAAACACATAGGCATTTAAACAATATGTATACAACGCTGATGCAATGCACACGTGCGAACGCTCGCATCGCTACCAGATATCGCTATAGAATAGGGAAGGAGCCATCATCAGTGGCAACGCCAGTGCACGCCAGTGTCTCTGTTGATCTCGGAGGCAAAGTGTCCTCACGGAGTTGTCATATATAAAATTTCCCGCCCCCGGTCATATACGACTGCAACGTGAAATCGTCGTCCACGCGGCAAAACGTCGCGAGGTGCGCGACGAAGGTCGACGGGGTGTAAAAAAAATAAAAAAGGGGCGTAAGAAGCCATTGAAACTCACGGAAAGCATCCGCGAGGCATGCGGTGTAACAGCACGTAAAATGTCGGCGATCGGATTTTCGGCCGAAAGCATTTTATTGACAAACAGGTGAAAATGGAAGATGAGGCGGACATCAGGGAACAGATCTTTCACAACACCGTGCGCGAAAACATCGTAAGCAACTTAGTTTTTCCGTTTCATTTACCGTCTGTTTATAACGTTGGTTTATAAACCTCCCCTATATGTACTCCGAACGTCGTCAATGACGACCCTAACCTCGTTTTTGTGATGTTTATGCGATGTTTACACGGGCGCTTTCTCGTGTGCGACAATTTAAAAGAAATTTTTTTAAATTCTTTTATGCGAGGTTTCGCGTGCACATACTTTACTCGAGCCATTACGTTTTAATCTCTTTTATTTGCATTATGTCTAGCGCGACCAAGACTCGACGATTGTGCCGCGAAAAAAGAACAAAGAAAACATCGTTTTTGACAGAATTCGATGCCTTTTAACTCAGCTGTTCTCCCTCTCGTGTTTTTCTACTGCTTTGTTGCTTCTATACGGTCTCAAACATAAATTCTCAGAAACAATGAACCAGTAAAAATGATAAGATTTTAAAAACATTTCATGACTGAAATATTAAGTCTGCTTGTTAGTTTATACCAGGGGAAAACATAAAAGTGATACCAAGTCATTAATTGCCTTTCTGGAATTCTGATGATTCTATTTAAAAAACATTATTATTTACAGTTGATACAAATTATAGTTTAAACGTATGCATAATTAATTATTTGCTTATCTAAAAACTATTTATTTTTGAAAATGTTTTGTTTTTAAAAGTATCGAGTAGTAAATGTATTTTTTTATTCTTTTTAAATTTAATAAAATAATTATAATTATAATTAACAGTAGTCTAGAATGGAAACATGAAGAAGTAATAAAATTTTATGAATATAACATGTTTAATTATCAGTCATTGCATCAACAACAACGTTTATTGTCTTCTTATTTACATGCATCCGTATAGAATTTACTTCTTAAAACTGTATAAAGATACTGTATGAGAATCAAACATATTTAACACACCTTATGCCGTCTTTTGAAACGTCACAAGATTTACATGATCATGTCAAGAAGCTTAAAGATTATTTGTTTAAGCGATAAAAGTTTCTCTGCGCTTTCATAAGAAGCCTTTTTACTGCGACTCGTAAACTAAATCAGTTTTCCCATTTGAAAGGATTTCAGATGACACGCTTGAAAAATGTGAAATTTTTATAGAATACTCTCTCAGGATCTCCACAAACATGCCCAATTTTTTCAGGCAAAGATCAGGTTCTCCAGCTGTGCTTAATTTTATGTTGTAAAACAAATAAAGAAATAAACATCATTGAAAAAAAAAGAAAAATCAAAAGTAAGCATAGCTTTAGAACCTGAACTTCTGACCATATTGAAGAAAATGTATAAATTCTTACAGAATATTCTGGCAAGATTTCAGATTTTTCAAGCGTTATATACTGACCAATTATTACATTACCTAACAAGTACAATTTACACACGAGTTAGGTTTAGGTATCCTACTATTCTTTGTATTTGGATGAGTAAAGCTAACATACTTAAAGAAGTTTTTGTAATAGTGTGCGTAAAGTCAACTTTTATACATGCTGGAAGATGACATGCATAAAGTAAAAAAGTCATGCGTGAACAAGTCATGTGTAAAGTTAAAATGCTATGCATTAAACTTCACACATGCCTCTTTTAATTTACGCATAACTTGTTTATTTCACTCATGATATCATTCAGAATCCGTAAACGTGCACTTTAAGCACTAATACAAGACATCTAAAGTACTTTAAACATTATCTTTACTCACCCAGATACAAAAAATAGGATACCTAACTCGTGCGTAAAAATACACTTTACACCCTTGTTAGGTAAGGTATTACAGATGCCTCTGTTTAGTAGTTAAAGTGAACATTTACGGATTCTTGGTGGTGTCGTGCGTGAAAACAAATTATGCATGAATTGAAAGAGGCATTTATTAAAATAGCATTTAAACTTTACACACGACTATTTCACTTTACCCCCGACTTTTATTAATTTACTCATACCATCTCCCAGCATTCATTTTGGGGGTCAAAGTATAGAACAGTTACCGACCTAACCTCACAACATGAAAAATGTAAACTAAAAATATACAAAAACCGTTTTACAGTATTAATTTACATTTTTCGTTTCTTTAGGGTCAATAGTTTTTCTACTATACGTCGTATTAAAAAATGTATTGCATCCAACACGTGTGAAACATCGATCTCCAACGAGTGTAATTGTAAACTTCAAACTCGTGAAAATCTATAAGTTTGCCCTTGTTACATAGTATACTATTACCTACTAACCTTACACACACAATTAAGAACAAAACAAAAAAATTATTGTCTATTTCTTACGAGATATTTCACGAAACCGTTTTTTTTTTTAATTCACCACCTTAAGGCGGTTCTAAAGTAGAACAGTTATCGACCTAACCTAAAACCAGGAAAAGTATAAATAAAAAAGGTTTGAAACATTTTTTCAAGCCCAATTTTTCAAAAAACGTTTCAATCACTTTTTATTTAAACGTTTATTGGTGAAAAACTCGGTTGGTAACTGTTCTACTTTAGAACCCTCTTAACCGTATTTTCGATTGAGTTCATATTTATAATTGTCATATTTATAATACATTTTTTTTACAAAAGGTATATATTAAATGTATGCAATTTGTTTAAAAGTAACTCGGACCAAAGTAACAATACCATTTCCAAAGTATAATTTGATGCTCACGAGAACAATATATGTATATCCCTGGTAAAAAAGTGGATAGAATCGTATAGAAACGGATTCCAATTCTATCCGGATTTTAAAGAAACGGATAGAAATGGATACATTTTCTATAAATGTCTATCCATTTCTTTAAAATCCGGATAGAATTTGAATCCGATTTTATACGATTCTATCCACTTTTTTACCAGCCCAGTAATCGAAAATGCATTGAAAGGTGAAAAAACGAATTAAAATGGATTCAAGTGGATTAAAATGGATAGAAAATGAATCAACTTAAACCCACTTGAATGCATTTTAATTCGTTTTTTGACCTTTCAATGCATTTCCGATTACTGGGAGGGTAGTATACGTATGCAATTTTTTTTTTTTTTTCTAAATTACGCCGATTTGAAGTTAAAAGTTTCGCAGTAATTTGTCGTGTCGTTTGAAAAAAGTTTCTCATTGTCACGAGTCCAATTGCTCTTTGAGATATTGATCAAATTTTACGTTTCTCGCTTGTAATTTTTACTGTACACATTTTTTTTTCAGCTTTTTTCAGTTTTTGGCACCCCTTATCGAAAGTGAAAACAAATTAATCACTATAGTGACTATTTTCGTTAAATTGAATTACTTTTTCTGTTTTTTTGTTGTCATTATATATAACAATCTATATATTCCATTTGGTAGGGATTACGTCAAATTCACATTCAGCATATAAAATTATTATTATAACATATAGGAATTGCATAAAAAATTGCTCCTCGTGCTCACTGGTCATGCTCAAACACTCTCGAGTCAGCAGGTCCGTGTTATCAGAGAAAATTATAATATGTTTTAATTTGAGCGAAATATCGACCTACTTTGTTTAATGTTCACATCACGCAGTCATAGACATTACCAGTGTAATTTTCTACATTTACACACATACACACGCACGTGCGTATCTGTATATACCAACTGGACATTATTTTGTCATGGATTTGGACGGAATTGAACGATTTTTTTTTTTTTTTTTATGTATATTTATATCGAGACCCTTATTAACTCGGAATTCCTACTACAGGTATTTCCGATTTTCTTTAGAATAGAGAAATGTAATTCCTGCCTGTTCACGTGCATTACGAATCATTCGTATGTATCGTGTCAGCAAATGGCATTAATTTTCAAGAAAGCGCGTCACGACCGGTTCGCAAGGAGGGATCCACATAAAGAAACCAATCATCCGTCTTTGGCTTTTAAATTTAGATTTTCACCCAAGTCTTTCGTGGTGACGTTACATGTAATTTGACTCCTTTGCGTATCGTAGATTTTACCCAACACGGAATAGCGCAATATACGTGGTAATAAGTCAAATATTCATAAAACGTATTGTATAGATTTTTCGAATAGAATAGGCGTTACGTAACTGGGCTCGTTATCACTCTCTATAATTAGTCATTGTTCGTTATCACAGATCGCTATAAAAATCAATTGAAACACATGTACACGCGGGTAAGGCATATATAAGCGGAAGTTAATGAATTTTCACGACAGCTTCATGCGAGAGATGGTTAATACGGTTATTCTTACGCACCCTGAAAAAAAAAAAACGTACATAATTAGAGAAACACACGCACAAAAACAAAATGGCACGAGACTATGATAACGGGTCGCAACTTTTACGTTTATAATTTCAGCAGTCCAGGATTCCCCGATGCTATAGTGTAATTATGCGGCTTCCGTCTCGGCTTTATTGATTTGCGGCTCGTTATAATGTTGGAAATTCCGCGAGCGAAATACGCGAGAGATGAATTTACGTTGGCTGCACTGTTGATGAAGAGTCGTTGACCATCATCCTATACCGTTTCTAGGTTTACACTACTTTCAAAGATGAACGTCTTTTTGCAACTCTCCATATATATATATTGTCCTCTTCTTCTTATACTGCCGAAGCAACAAGTTGTAACGTTCCTTTTCATACGGCCCTGAAATACTTTCGACATTCTTTGGTCAATCAGAGAAGAACAAGGGGATCTCGTAATTGGTCATGATTATTGTGGATCTCATTTAAGTAGTGTGACGTTGTTTTTCACACATGTGTTTAAGAACAATTATTTTTTTAAAGAAACATAAAATTATTTTTATTTTATTGGTTAACAAACTGACGAATATCCTGCAAATAATAATAGCAATGATAACAATACATCGTCGTCTGGACGAAAATTTGAATTATTGAATCGGAATGAGTATATTAAGTGACATTTGTGTCCTAACTTATCAATCAATACATCAAATTACGAAGATCTAAGAAATCAATTAAAATAAGTTGTTAAAGACCGTAATTATACCCAGCTACTACAAACGTATATTTTATTATTCACCGAACTCGGTCAGGAATCATAAAAATAATGGTCCTTTGAACGGAATAATGTATTCTCTGATAAACAAAGCAGATCTTTGTTTATCTATGCTTCATATAGGAGGGAAAGGTCACGATACTGGGTCATCGAAACATTGAACTGAACGCTATAGTGATAAAAATCTTTTTTCTTTTTTTTTGTCGTTATTGGATTAATATTTTATTATTTTATTGAATTTTTGGAGAAGCAGCGAAAGATGATAAACAAACGAGATATCAAACTACGGATATTTCGAATATTTCGAGTAGACCTGAAGGCTATCCATCAGTTGTTACAGAGATCAATGAATGTTATGTATGTAAAAAAAGTTTTAAATTTGTTAATAAAATAAACAAATAATAACGATTTTATTATCATCAACAATTGGCGATGTTGCAGCAACATCGGGGCAACAGTCTGACCAAAATGTATGAAACACTTATGATACATTATGAATATTTTCAATTATATAAACGTCATGAAAGAAATGATTCAATTCCTAAAGAAATATCCAGATAGACTATATGCAATTACACCATAATCCAGTAGCTTTAAGTCTAATTAAAGAAGTAAACGATATAAAAAGATTAAAAAGGAAGAAAGTCAACAAGTTTACAAATTCTGAAGATGTGAGTCACTATACATAGGCAATTATCTACTACTTGCTGCCACTTTGTATTGTGACACGATTTTTGTGTGCCAATCATGAAATAACATAAAAAAATGTCATCATTAAAAGAGAGTAAGCGGCGAATAAGACAATCGCTTTCTTAAAATTTAGCTTGTCGACTTGAACGAGAGCACAAAGTTAAAGTGAGAGAAATTTGCGACGATACAAGTTCGACTCTATTTTCATCGCGGTGCAATTGACCGACGCATCAGCATGTAGACTTTCGATCGAAATGTCAACGCCATTGTTAAAATTGGAAAAGGACAACGCACTTTGCTAGAGCGACTTGTAGCGATTTCATCCCACGTCCTATTTCCGCTATGGCGCGATAGTCTCGTGCAATCTCGCGCCAACTAATCAAGAAACAAGGCCGCATAAATACGTAATTCAAGCTGCCGTTCGGTTCGCTATATACTCGATCAAACGACCTATCCTCGTGCAAATTTCTGAAAAGTAATTACACAATGCCATGTTTTCTTCTCGATCGTTAAGAGGACACTGCGCAGAAGAACGAGTTTGGACTTTCCCGAACTTATAAGGTAGAAATGCACTAAACAGTGTAGAAATCTAACCATTTCTTCTCTCGACTGATCGTTATATGATTGTTAGCATGATTATCATCTTTACGGTCAGTTGAATTACTGTTCTGAATGTGCTTTGATCGTTATAACTTGTAAGTTTCGCCCAGCAAACACAAAAGTAACTGGTATATAACGACAATGTAACATTTATATAACAAGTAACAGTTATATAAATGTTACATTACCGTTACATTTTGTGTATACTTATACCTAGCTAGTCAAAGCAATGTTACGGTTGTGTACTTGCGCTTGACTCGCGTCTGACAACACTGCCATGTTTTGTATCGATATTTATGTAAACTTAACCTATTTCTTTGTTCGTTTGTGCAAAGATGTGTAGAGCAGATGGTGATGCGGCGTTGCCATAGAGGTCACACTTACAACAGCTAGATAAAGAAGACGTACACGTTTTCGCGGTAGAATGTTATTTAAAATGCTTGAAAAACACTTAATTTCATCAATTGTTGCAAGTATGACCTTTGGCAACGTAGCATTCACACCTACCCAACAAACCAATTCTGCACCTTTACAAAAACGAACGAAGAAATAGGTTAAGTTTGCTTAAAAATTGACGGTACAGCGTTGCCGGACTTCTGATTGGAACTGCACAATTCAAGCGCGAGTACACAACCATATATTATACTTTGTCCAGAGAGTTAACCATGCAACTCTCTTAAGGGATTCTATTAGCTTTTAATAAGAAAATATTTAAAACGCCCATCCAGTCGAGATTGATCACTATTTACATACAGCTCTATATAATGAGAACGAGATTATGTTTTATGTGATAGTTTATGTTTGGTGGAATATAAATACTTTATATTTTGGAAATATTGATGATAAACGCTTATTCGATAGTTATCAACAAGTTATTCATATATTGAATGAGAATCACTGCATTCTAAATACATCAGTACAGCTTCGGTGCGCCATGACGCAAGGAATGTTTTACCATCCTACGACAATAATTGACTATATAGAATTACTGTTTTCAAACATACAGTCCTATTGGAATGTACAGGTTTTTAAACTGTCCCACGCGAGACTATAAGCCGCGACAATTACGTTCTTCAACAAGCAATCGGGTATTATATGAATATCGTCAATAGTAGTAAGTGTATACTTTGTTGGGCCACATATTCAACAAGAGTTGAAACGAGCTGCGTAAACAATCGAAGCGTTTCAATCTAACCCTAACCTAACCTAACCTAACCTTGGGGTGATCTTTCAAGGTCTTTACGAATGCGACCATCGTGATCTCAAAGCAAGCGTGATGATGGATTTTGTAATTTCACACTGTTTCGTCGCGAAATGGATCTTCGTCGTGTATATTTTTTTCTTGGCATACCACGGACAATTGCCTCTCGCTTTTGTGCAGAGGAAGCATTTCACAGTCATAATTGCTTAAACGGTTTTACGAATCTTTCAAGACGTTATGCGGCCATAACAATACACTTTTTTTTTAGTGGACAACATTATGTACATTTGTAGCCAGGCAGGTCGCTTTCTAAGTTAGTTGGCATATCTAATAGTTAGAGAGCTAAGGAGACGTTTTTTCATTTGAATAATTTTGAATAAATTTGAATATTTCGTCATTTTAAATAATATTTAGTTTCCTCTGGCCAGTTATATATACACTTCAGTTAAAATTATCAAAGTTTTTTCTCGGTGCATCCATTACAGACGATTTTAGCCGAGAAATAATAAATCGCTTTAAAAGTGTCACTGACTCTTCGACTCTCTCTTATCTTTTATGTGCAGAAATAAATATATCTATATCTATCTATCTATCTTTGGGTCTTCAATCAAATCATAAAATTCTAGAGAATGACGCCTTTATATATATTCGATTATAGAATTTACGATTGTATATTCTAAATTTACCCGGTGTGATATATACAAACATTCGCGTGGCTACTAATCTTAGCAGATAATGTAATAATTTCATTTCCAAGGTCGATTTGAAAATGTAAGATTCAGTGGAGAAAGCATCATACGGTGTACATGGGGAAAACTTTTTTTATTCAAACAACTGAACCAACTGAACCAACTGTTATTATATATGCTGTTATATGAATTCAATAATGATATAGTATGGTTTCGTTCATGATACTACACTAAGAACAAAAAAAAACTCTTTACTCGATAAATGAATGGGAAAGAACCACAAAATTTTAAGCAAACTGATTACTAGACACAAAGCATATTTTATTTATACTCAATATACTCAAAGCTTATTATTTATTATAAATAAATAAACAATTACTTAGGTAACACGTCCAACCAACCTGAACAACTTAATTGACAATTGTTGTTTTTTTTTTCATTTGTATTATTATTTCGAATCGATTTATTTGCATATATTTATCGATTGAAACAAAAGAAAGGATGTGGTCAATTGGCTTGAGCCACTTTTTCGATTCACTGGAGTGTGTCTCCTGTATATTAGTCGTGTGTACATATATATATATATTGAGCGCATCGTTCATTCTTTTTGACCAACCTCATCGACTCATTGCTAACCCTAAATGCTGTAGCACATTCTCATTCATTCGAATGGACGGACGCGCAATCGTATATGAACTGCAATACACAGGGTGTCTCATTTTAATCGATCCACCGGAATTTTGCGGAATTTAAGTCAGATAGAGAAAAATGATCTAGACAAAAGTTGAAGGGGATGGGAGGGGGTCATCCAGTGTGGTACCAAGGAACTTAACAATTTTCACAAATTTCACCTTCATTAGACCTTGCTATGATCTTGCTGAAAATATCGTTTTGAACGTAAAATTTTCAGCTTTTTTTCAAATCCGAGAACAAAAGTAGAGGTTCCAAACTAAAAAAATCACGTTGACCTTGAAATTACTTTGACAATCGAGTTCAAGGTCGAGCCCCTTGGTACCACCGAATGACCACCCCCTCCATCCCATTCAACTTGTGTACGGTTCATTTTTCTCTATATATATGGCTTATAGATTTCGTAAAATTCCGATGGGGCGATTAAAATGAGACACCCTGTATATATGTATACACATGTCTACTGTAAGTTTTAAATCTAGTTTGAATTTGGTTTACATTTTATGTAAATTTAAAATGATACAAGTAATATCTTCGCACTTCCGCAACCATGAATTAAAATCAATTAATGGTGACATTACAGTTTCTGTGTCGCTTTCGGAAGGTTCACATTCAACACTATACTTTCAAAATTAGACGTTTGATCGATGGTCAAAATTATACCTTTTAGCTCTATAACCGCATTGTCGAGTCACTACACTGTCAATTATAAATAATCGTCTATAATTTTCGAGACGCCTTTGACATTCCGTGTACAAAGTCTCGTGTACTTTTTGCTATATAAATTCTGTCCATCGATTTTCAAGAATGAGGTTATTTCAGTGAGTGTAAACATCGATTAGCAAATATATTAATGAACCGAAAAATGCACCGTTGATTTATTATAACGATTAATTAAAACTACATAATTAGAAATATATATATATGTATGTATAATGAATTTAAATATACTTCTGATAACTGATTGTTATTGATTCAATGCATGTGTGTAGTTCTGTTGAATTTTTTTTTCACTACATATCACCAATGAAAAAGAATTTATCGTTTAAAAAATAAGAAATAAATAGAGAAAGAATTGTTTCGCACAGTGTATATTATCAATAAGATAAATATGTTAATAAAACGATTGGTAAATAATAAATATAGTTCTGCTGGAACTTGATATCAGGCCTCGAATAGACGTTAGAATGGATCTGAACCATCTGAACTTTTTATTGTACCAATCGTAAAATGTCCTCTTATCAGTAAACATACATAAAATAACTGCACCCAAGATGCAATGCTAAAACTAATTATAGAATTAAATTTTTTAAAAGAGTAACGATATTCCCTCGAGTTTTATTTGCTTTTTTATTTATATAGTAAAATTTTTCTTGCATTTTCTATACACACATTGTTTCCGCTCAGTAGGGGGGTATGGTTGGGGGGGGGGGGGGGGCAAAAAAAAAACAATCACCCGCCCCCACCGCAAAAAAAAAAAGGGGGGAGGGGAGAAGTATGGGAAAAAAAAAAAAAAAAAAAAAAAAAAAAAAAAAAAAAAAAAAAAAAAAAAAAAATGCCGGTGACATCGGTACAATGTTAAGGAAATATTTTGCAGAGTGCACAGTATGCGTTGTTATCTAATATCTTTATTTTCACATGTCACATTCACATTTTCACATATGAGATGTGAAAAAAAACAAAGACAAATGATGGTGGGATTTCTAACTATCTTTTATATATCTCACGGACATATTTTACAATTGAAATCGTATACGAATCCATGCAAAAAACGAAAACAAAAAAAAAAGCGTTGTTATTACAAATTTTTATAAAATATTTTTTCATTCGCTACGTGCTTTGTCATGGAATTTGGATTGACTTTCTTATTTAAAATATACGTTCACGTGACGCAACGCCAAATTATCTTTGACGTTCGCTATAGCGCTCGCGGTATCTTGAAGTTTTTCCTTCACTTCGATAATACTCATATTAGCGATAAAAAGCATACTCGTGCATATACATATATAGTGTAAGTTTTGTTGCAACTATACTCATCTTACTTCTTTAAATTCATTCTACCACCTATTGAACTGAAAAATCTTGTTATTGTTATAAATAATATGGTGTATACGGAAATTATTTCGTCATCTTAAACTTACTTTAAAGATAATTTAATTTAAGGACAGTCATATATAATATACTGTTTAATTGTAAACGTTTGAACTTTGGAGAAAGTTTATTGAAGAAAGTAAAGACGCAGCCTTTGACAAATTCATTTTATACAAAAATTGATAGTATATACATATGTCATAATTCGTTTAACATTAACATGTGATAATACATTTTATTGTATAATCATTATATACATTATTAATCGAATCTATATAATGAACTGTATATTTTAATAAATATTTTTTAAAGAATGACTATTACAGTTCGAGAAGATGATAATACAGGGATCTCTCT
>JAPYZR010005445.1:0-10819 GCA_030522945.1 Trichopria nigra
AAAAAAAAAAAAAAAAAAAAAAAAAAAAAAAAAAAAAAAAAAAAAAAAAAAAAAAAAAAAAAAAAAAAAAAAAAAAAAAAAAAAAAAAAAAAAATGTGGACAAAAATATTGACGAATAGATTGGCGAAATAATTAAAATGAACAGCTATTAAAACTGGACGTAATTAGTCAGAATACGGACTAAAAATTATCATGATGAATACAAAAATAAAAGAAAAACAAATGAGTGCAACATTTTTTTAGCTTTTTGCGACATAAATTTTATTTATCATGATATATTTAGATGTCCTGTTTTTAATGAAAATTGTTATTCAGAGGTCGCTGATTACGAATCTAAACTCAGAATTTTAAAATTTAGTTATATTACAATTTTTAGTCGCCATATAGTCAATTCGCGATTTTTAAATAATAGGCAACTGACAATTACAATTTTTTATAAAATCTTCTTGTTTCCCGGTATACTGAGATCATATTGGTACCAAATGTATGGCGACTTTAGTCTTAACAGACGCTTCTTCGAGTTTAGATTCTTCGATTCTTTCGCCACTTTTGTCTAAAATATAAATAAATTTTCAATTCTATAATTGTGTTAATTTCAAGTTTGTTGTTAACAGCACCATTCTTTATGTGTTAATAGTTAACAAAGAATGCTAAAAACTCCAAACTTTGACAAATTTCGATAAATTCTAAAAGAAGTTAAACGAATACGAAATTGAAAAGCGAATAAAAACAGTGTAAAAAGTACAATTATAATATGCAATTATAACAATTAATAAAAATAATAATAATTAGTAAATAAACCGAAAATCATAATGGAATTGAATAATTACGGAATTGAATAATTATATGATATTGGATACGATAGAAATTTATACAATAATAAATGACACTTATTCGTATGTTTAAATCGTTTTAATATTCATGAACAATAAAATCTTGATTTTTATGCGATGAAATAATGACACAATAAAACGTACGAAATATATAAAAACGACGAAAATTTATATGTGAAACTTCTTTTGAAATTCCCTTGTAATGTAGTCACTTTCCCATTAAGATCAGTATTTCTAGAGCTCATGAACATTTTTAACCAATCCCATTCCTTCAATCCTACCGTACTGCCTTTAGCAACCTTAACGGTATATATGAAGTATTTAAATACTTGAAAAACATACATGCATGAACATATATATAACTTTAAAATATAAGAAGATCTACTTATTATTTTTAATTAAACGTTATTTTCCATCTTCGTGTTATTATATGTATATTCGTGTTAATTAATGTCTATCATCTTCTGCGATATATATATAAATAAGCGGTGAATTCACAAAGCAACAAAAATGGAACTGAAGTAGGTCCGCTTATTTAATGAAGTTTATGAAGAAGCACCTCTTTCAGAGTTACGTAGCGTGACAACACGCGAAGAAATCTTCGAAAGATTGGATGGCATGGCAAAGTACGTTTGGGTATAACTTCATTATAAAAATATTTATTGAACTTCATTACTTCATTTTTCGTCTCTTTCTAGTAACGTGATGGATCTCATGATAAATTCATGAGCGAACATATACGTAATATAGGTACAATATGTCATATAATTTTGTAAATTTTAATAACGAGAAAGGGGAGGCACAATTATATATAATACGTGGTATACATCTAGATATAAAACGCGGTATCAAAGTCTACCGCCAATTATATATACATTTATTCCATATCAGAAAAATCGGAGCGCGAAGAAACGTCGAAAATTCTCTCTTTTATACCTTTTATTTTATTTTCAGATGGCAACAAAATCGCAATTAGTTGCGCAGAACAAAAAAAACGAACACGCACAGACGCATGAAAATCGCAACAGTATGAACATCGTTCTGCATAAATACCGACAAATTAACCGTGTATTCGATGCGTTGGTATACGGCGTCACTTCCGTTTATCTTCCGTCACGATGACAGTTGCTATACGGGAAGAAAAATGCAAATCGGGAAAATAATTAACGTATATAATAATTGCTCGCTCGAGCAGGTGAAGTTGGTCGAGCGAAAAGGGTCACTTTTTCAAGCGCAATGAGACTTTCTTAAGAAGTAAAAATGCGAAGATTCGAGATTTTCGAAGCGTGAAGAAATTCGATACAATTATTTTCCGCAGATACAAAAAACTCGTCTTAAAATGTTTTTATTGTAAATACCTTTGTAAAATCCACAATTCGTTGAAATGCAAAAATTAGAATCAAAAAATTTTGTTATGTACATATGCAAAATTATATATATATATATATATATAGTTGTACAATGAAGGCGAATAAAATAATTATATGAATAAAATATTCTATAAGAGATCAAATAAAAAGATGGTATCTGGTAAGATATTATTATTATAAATGTAACTTTTTACAAGATAGTCGTCCACTTTAATTAAATGTAACGTGTGTGCAACAGAAATGGCCAAACGTAACGCAACCCTCCACGCAAGTCATAAATATTTAATTTTTCCATGAAAAATGGCACTGGTGCACTACCACATTAACACGCTTGTATTCCGTCGACCGTCGACGATTTTAAAAAGAATTCAGCTTTAGAATGTAATGTTATTATTTAAAAATTAAAATAAATAAATAAAAAAGTAATTGATTTGTATAAAACTTTGTGCTTATGATCCGTAACGATAGTCGTGAATGTTTTTCAATTTTCCATCCATTGCTTGAGTAATTGAAACGTTATAATCAGACATGTTTTCTTGGGCATGATTGTAAACAAATTAACAAACGACAGTCGTGAAACTAAAAAGAATGAAACGAACAACGAGGAATTTAAGGGACAAACAAAAATGCAGGAATAAGAAGTGCAAAAAAGCGTATATAGCACTTGCGTAACAGAGATACGCACAGTGTTCCACCGTATCAATTACAGCGGGTCTCAGATCGATTAATTAATTGTAACGCAGACCAACTGGAAAATAACACGAGTAAAAGAGAGATATTGTAAGTAAGATCGGTTATTATCGCAAAATATTTTGCGGGTAAACTCATCTATCTTCATGAACCAGGTGCACAACCGCTCATTACACGCTAATTCATCGTACAATCGTACCATTGACGTGCGGTTTATATAATGACATAGTTTTAAATGCGCGCAGGTACGAGTATAATTGATATACAAATCTTGATAAACGCACGCGTGGATAAATTCCATCCTGCGCACTGTTGAACGGTCGAAATGGCCAGGAGCTATACATCGAGGTGCACATATATATACGTAGGTATATCTCTTTCCTCTCGGTACTCATTCTTGAGGGAGGAGAATCATTGCTTGGGCATGTGTAAAGCACACTACGTTACAATATGGGTAAGCGAGTGCTCGTGCAGCATAAATGCGACTCTGCCCCTCGCGGTATAATAATGTAAGCTGCATAAGTAATCATGCCGAGTGGAGGTACACTGCGATATAACACTGAAATCACCGAAGGCACACCACGACTACCATACGGTACTGGATTACCCGGTGTACTTACGGTTTTTCTTTTCTTTTCTCTTTCAAAAGTATAGAACGAACGAAGCGACTGTTACGATGGAAATTAATTAAGCGAACAAAAGAAACAAAACAAGCGATGGTATTATACCTAATTGGAAGAAACACTATACTAAAATGGTCGAAACTTGTGGTAAATATCAATGCAGTTTGGTAACAGCGTATTCATTCTCCAAATATTGCAAGGATGTCTCGTCGTGTCCGACATAAGGTTGGTTCCATAAAAAATGCGAAAAAAGAAAAATTATTGTCGTTAATTGCTGATGTAAAACCAAATGATGATATTGAGACAAACAATCGATAGCAATGATATATGAATAAATAGACCTGAGCATAAAACGAAGCACCAAACATGAAACTTGAATATTTTTTTTTTTTTTTTTTATATTCGAGTTCGAGTTCTGGTTATATTCTTAATTATGTAAAGTAAAGAAAGTAAAGTGTAATCCAAGAATATTAGACCTTCGAACTAGTAGACTTTAACCCTGCGATTTGTAAAAAAATCAGCATCCCCTGATATCCCCATACTCTGTCACAGCAGGCCAAGCATGTGCATCCTTGACAGGCTGACAATGACGCGCATGCGCTTCGAAGCAAGACCGTTTGTAGAGGGGATGAGAGGTCCGCCTCTTCTCCGTCTACTATAGTGACAGGTTATATCGTAATGAACAACACGAAAGGTGTGGAATTAATTACTATATGATTGATATGTAAGAAGAAAATAAAACGTTTATTAAAAAGAATAATAAAATAAAGTTTATTAAATTAATAATTAAATAATAACAATTAAAAACAATAAAAGTCACGTATTGCTCCATCTCACGATTTTTTTGTTTTAGCGCGTACGTCGATAATATAAAAAGTATATATACATTATACTTTCAGGACCAAGAAGTCCTTTGTGTAATATAATGTTTCGAAAATAAAAAATGAAAAACCACGTTGTTTTTGCCGAAGCTTGTAAAATAAATATTCAATTATTCCGTGCAATTTATTCTTTAAGAAAACGGTTTGCACGCGATCGCGTATATCTTAAAATTAAATAGCATTGCAGCGACCGTGATGCGCTTGCCGATTACGAAACAAGAAGCTGCGATTGTAATTTTGTAATTTATATTCATCGGAACGTAATTAGTAACGCGTTATCGGAATTTGATCAAGCAAACAGGTGTGCAAAAGCCCGGTTCGAGTTTCCGTTCTTCGGTGGAGGATCCAATGAAAAAACGGTGTGAATGGTACTTTTATTTTCGCTGTCAATTCTTGGCCATTTTCTACGTGATTTGCCACTGTTTTTATCAGTGTCGAGAAAAATGCTACAAACGAACTAAAAGCACCAATACACATTTCTCTCAAATATATCGGGTTTTATCATAGACTTTTATACAATTTTTGTTGGAACTTTTATGTTATGTAAATGGTAAATGTTAACTTGAATTATTCCCTGTTTGCCGTTGTGATACGTAAGTATTAACAACACAAAGTTTGATTAACAATTATAATAAATGCGATAATTAAAATTGACTATAACTTATTTAAACTTATTAATATAAATTTTTTCGTTTTACGACGGTTGTAGTTTAATATAATATTGAAATTAAATTACAGTCTTTGACTAAATAAATAAATCGACATTTCGGTCCTCTTGTAATGGGCCCTCTATTCAGAAATAAATTATATATAATGAAAACAAGCAGAAACGTACGCGCATTTAAGTAAATGTAAAGTCACTTCTATGTACAGGTCAATACGCCATCTGTTATTAAATGTATAAATATCAATTTTGAATTAACTATTATTTCTTCAATATGTTTCAATTTTTCTTTTTTTATGATTTTTTTTTTTTCAATTTCACGGTCTAAAGTTAAACCTGTATTTTTTCTGGATCTTTATTAATATTCTTTATATATGTTCTTTTATGCGTGTTTCTAATTTTCGTTCAATGTAAACCTCATAATATTGCAGTGTGCACATGGAATTTTATAAACAACACAGATACGTTTTTTTTAAGGTTGTCTTTATGTAGTCTAATTTTTCCAATGTTTGGCTGGAATAGATATAACTCGAATGTTATTGTTCTTTAATTTATAGTTAAATTTATCAGTAATTCCTTGTACGTAAGGCGCATAGATGTTGTCCTAACATAGTCAACCTATACTAATAAATGAGATTAACTGATAGTTAATTGCACGATTTAAATAGGTGCAAATGATGAAACATCGACAAAGTGTATGGTGCACCAACTGAAATTCACAATGAAGCGAGTTCGACAAGAAAAGCTGCAGTTATGTGGAAATTACGCCGTGAACGAAATTTATCAATGCCCTCGGAATTTTTAAAAAAACCCATCGAACTAGTCATTTGTAGTAACGACTTACGTACATTGCAGCAAGAATATGCCATGGTCGAGATTGAAAAATAGATTTTTCTGGTCCTTTAATGACGTACTACGTCTATATAAATGTCTTTACAAGAGGGAAAATGAAGTGGAACATATCCATTTCCATCTTAAAGACAGTCATTACCGATGATGATCTCGATGTTGTATCGATCAGGCCTCTGTTCTCGTCTTAATTACCGTGCTCGTACACTTGATAAATGACGATATCACTGTACGCACAGTGGTCTGCTGGAAAATATATACATGGGTGGATGACATTCGGCCATTCGTAGGGCCTTCAAAGTTTACGAAAAAAAAACGTACGAGTGACTTTAAATATATGATAAGTAAAATAAAAAAATGATTTCTTCGTAACATACATAAAAATCGTAGCAGCATTTAACTAAAGCTTGACATTGATGCTGCCATTGTACAACACAATGATGCATTTTTTTAAATCCACTTTTTTACATCTTTTTCGGTGATATTAACAATTATTGCCATTGCGATGTATTTAAAAGGTAAACAATTCATTGATATCATAAATATTGATTTTAATAAGACAAAATGTATTGGTGGTATATTGGTGGTACAAAGATATCGTAATTGCCACGATATTTTTATTGTTGATACAGTCATGATATATATATATGCAAGAAACATCATAAGTAATATTAATAATCATTTTTTATTCTTTATATTTTTATTTATTGACGATTTGTTCTAGCATAAAATTACAATAATTTGTAGTGTGTAATCTACAATAATAACAATTAAAAATTGATAAATATCAATTGTTATCATCGTTATAAACGATCTCATTAGTCATTATACTCAAAATAAGTAATAATGCATAAGCTGTTTTCCATTATACCTGACGCATCCACATTTTACCGAGCTCCAGTACACACCAAGGTACAACATCGTCGCAATATAACGACGTATAGATTATAGAATCCTTTTTTTGTCCTGATGGGAGTATCTCTAATAAACTCATTCTGAAAATGGCTAAATCCGCAGACGTCGATAAAAGCAATTGTCTTGTAATTATAATTGCACGCACACAAATATTTGCAACGTCGATATATATAAAAACAATATACGCCTTCGTCATGGTCGACCCGAAGAAAAATGGGATAGTCTTATTATTAAAGCGCACGATGTACGGAGTATAGGCGCTGCGAGGAGTAATGGGTGCGATAAAAACAGACATCGACTCCCTGACAGAAATGTACAATCGTAATCAGTGCAAAGGAATAAAGTACCTACGTAACGATCTTACTACGTTATGCTCGTGGCTGATAAAAATATTTACAATGCGAAATACACAAAACCGATAGCCGAGGGCTCCCATACGCGGTTTTTGTCGTCATTTTTCACCTAGTATTAAAATTTGATAAAATAACGATGTTAATTATATACGTTATACACGGTATTAACTAAATCATTCGACATAAAAAAGTTTTAATTTTCTAAATTGTTATATAAAAGAGATAAAAGCTAAAGAGATAAGTATAATAAAAAGATTTGCTTATATGATATGTACCTAGTCAATTGAGGGTAAAAAATATAATAGATGTTCATTAACAAACAAAAAATTAATCTGCATTAAAAATATATTGTTACGAGATATATTTTGCCAATAAATAAACAGTATAAAGTTTATTTATCGTAGGGAGATGATTTTATATAAAATCACGCTTCATTCAGAAATTCTCGTTTTATGAAAAAAGTTAAGGTGGGATGCAGGTGTATGAAATTAATTAGATACGAAAACGTATGATGCCGCGTCAGAGGCTATTAGTAGTTTGATTGGAGTAATTACGCGTATTTTATTGAGGTTATACATAAAGTTGATGCTATGAATTTACGCCGAGTAATCTCATTACCTTCCTTCGTAAGTACTATCGCTGGATATGTTCATCTATACCCCTTTTTCTCCTCATTCATTTTTACTGAATTCCATCTTCTCTCTTTTTCGTTCAAGATCCATTACGTTACGAATGAGACACTAAGTGAAATTTTTATATCAGTCACAATATAAAGTGAGCTGTTGAAAATTGAGAGTAAAATTATCGTTTCTCCAGAATATGATAATTTTCAATTTCATATATTTTCATTTATAGAAATAATCAATCAAATCAATTAAAATTTTGATAATTATTTAAAAACAAAAAACATATCTACAGGGTGTCTCATTTTAATCGTCCCACCGGAATTTTACGGAATCTAAGCCAGATAGAGAAATAAGTGATGCAGACAAAAGTTGAAGGGGATGGAGGGGGTCATCCAATGGTACCAAGGAGCTTGACCTTGAACTCGATTGTCAAGGTAATTTCGAGGTCAAAGTGATTTTTTAAAATGGGAACATCTACTTTTGATCTTGGATTTGAAAAGAGCGGAAAATTTTACGTGCAAAACGATATTTTCAGCAAGTTCATAGCAAGGTCTAATGAAGGTGAAATTTGTGAAAATTGTTGAATAACCTTAATAATCGAGACCAATATCAAGGTGATTGGAACCAGAAGGTGGTTCTCTCCATCCCGGGCATTTTGCTGTTTCCAACCTCTATGCCGCGCTAACATCAATAATGTAACAATTTTCGTAAATTTTACCTTCATTCGACATTGCCATGACCTTGTTAAAAATATCGATTTGAACGTAAAATTTTCCGCTCTTTTCAAATCCGGGGTCAAAAGTATAGGTATTAACATTTAGAAAAATCACCTTGACCTTGAAATAACCTTGAAAATCGAGTTCAATGTCAAGCTATCTGGCTTAGATTCCGCAAAATTCCGGTGGGGCCATTAAAATGAGACACCCTGTATAATAAGTCCAAAAATAACAAAATTGGTCGAAAGCATTGCAGAAATGGCAGGCCAATTATTTATCATTCAGGGAAGTTTTGGTCCATATAGTTAAATTTGCAAGTTACGACATTGATCGACAAGATCGATCTTTCAATTAAAGAAACAGTTACGACAAGATGATAAATAAACCGGAAAAAAATGAAACACCCGAACGATACCGGAATATAACCAACATATATATAGCCGGCGGATTAAATAGAATATAATGGAGGTAGAAAAGCGGCGCGCACGATGTCGAAATAAATAACGAGCTTTGCTAGAACGAAATGCGAACGTAACGAGAGGGCGGGTATATTTCTGATATAAACGTCCAGAAGAACACCGCCGTGGTGCAGGACGGATGCTCGCTCATTTTCCTGACAATGGTGGGCGGTACGTAACATGCAAGCACGTGGCACGCACGCCACTGCCCGCGGATGCGCCGCCGTAAAGTTCGCGATTTATTATCAAGATTCACGAGGTTGGGCATTATCTGCTCGTATATATATATATATATATATATATATATATATATATACATATATATAGGCGATGCGCCACGTTGATTTCGGCCGAGGGGGACTTTGTTGCACGCGTTCCACGGGGGAGATGGCCTCTGAGATACGAGCATTTTGCGCATAGTGGCCTATATTTATCGTGTACCGTTTTCAATTTCAGCGATATATTTGCCGATAATGATAAAAATGGATTTTGATTTAGCCGTATTCTTTGATTTTTTTTTTATTTATCCTAACCTAACCTAAAAGGGAAATGCATATTTCGAATTGTTAATGTAACGTTTTTCGTTTTATTTAATACTACTGAATTATATGTGATTCTATATAATTTACTTTGTAGCTGCTGTCGATCCTGATTTGTTAAAAGTCGCAGAACACGCCTGACAAATATACGAGGTAGGCCCCTCATTCGAATATACAGTGGCATATAGGCAAAATTACACAAACACCTATGCCTGCACGGAGAAAATTGGATGTCAATCCACATAAATTAATGGTTCGAATTCAAATTATTTCGCGCTCTTCTCAAGAGGTAAATAGTACACATGAACTTTTTTCTTCTTTTCAAATCTTCTTTCTCGTGGCGTAAACCTTCAAATTTCATATTCCCCGAACTGGCCAGTATTGGTATCAATCCCAAATGATTGTCCAGTTTTTATCGACACCAGTCGGTTACTATCCATCTGAGGCAAGCACTGACGAATTGCCAGATTCCCTACAATCCAAATCCTTGGATTCACCTGGAGGGGAACACTGGCAGAGGCAAATTCTCCGTGCTATAAACCTTCCGAGTTATGTCTCCATTCAAGAACGAGCTAGGAAACCGGACTTTATGGTCCTTGTGCGTCTGCAGCCGACTTCATAGAAATACCTTTATTCGCACGCAAGTGTGGGAAAACTGCAGAAAACCCACACTATAGGGTAGAACTATTAAAATAAATGGTAAATATAAAACCGAAATTAATTTTAAATTTTAAACCGTACCAATATCAGATCATTAAGGTAATATGTATGACGTTCACGGTACTGATATTTTTATATTACAAGATTTCCTTCGCTAATATGACGATAGCAATTGCTATGAACTATATAAGCTCATAAGAAAAATGGTTGTTAGATAAAGATTGTATAAAAGACCATATGTATTGTATACTACTATAATACATTGTCTAGGGTACTTCATCGTCCAGAACATTTCGATGAAATTGAAAACGATGAAATGTCCATGAACCTTAATGTATAGGTGTATAATATTAGGCTCGAAACTATGGAGTGGCACTTATCCCGTCCCTCCTCCTTAAATTTCATAAAATGAAATCTCACTCTTAACCTTTTCGCTCCGGGGATTTTTCCTTTAAAATTGACCTGGCATTTTAGCTGAATTTCATGACGTAAATGAATGAACATCTTATGACAAGTCGCCACTCGGAGTGCTGGTCCATATATGGACCACTCCCGGAGAGAAAATTGAGGCTAATGTAAAAAATTATAAGTGAGGGTTTAAGAGCGCTTTTCAATGTTTTTTGATGTGCTGATTACAATAAA
>JAPYZR010005446.1:0-10819 GCA_030522945.1 Trichopria nigra
ATAAACAAGTGTCGTGACCATCTTCGCCTCTTTTTTTTGTCACCTTCATTCCTGGCTCTGTCGAGCTGGTTCCGGCATTCGTTCGCGGCTCCGGTATACGAGGAAAACGCGACACGCATTATTGACGAATATTAAAATAAAAAAAATTACGTAAATATTACGTATTATTGTAACGAAAAGGGCACGATATACTGTTAACGTACTCGTTACGTTAAAAACGTAAAGGCTATATAGTTCCGTCGCAAGTTACTGAAATTGCTACGTTCAGTCTTATACGTAAAGGCAACGTAGAAGATCACAAAATGGTCACTGGGATATAATTAAAAAATATTTTTTAAATGTTTCTGCAACTATCATTAACTTATATGTATTCTAATAATATTTTTAAAATATTAAATAAGTATGTCGCGCTATGCGGCACAAGACCGATGCCCGGTGGGTGTCTCCGCGTTTCGCGGTTCCCCCTTGGTTCCTTTTTCTCCTATTTTGGAATCGACGCGTTCGCGCGACTCGAGCACACGAGAGTCCTGCTTAACGAGAGAACAACGACGGATCGATTGTTTTTCCGAACTCTGTACTATCACGCACTTGTGCCATTACGTGGCTTCGATTGCATGCATCTTTTACCACTTTTCCTCGTTCAATCACGATCCTGGAACCTTACGGCACTCGGAGTGGTCTGTCCAGATTTTCCGTTCCGTAATTAAACAATTTTAAATCAGTTAAATTTAATCAAACAGTTTAAAATGTTTATTTGACCTATTATAAATGAATATTAAATAAGGATTTTTCTAATAATGTTTTGAATCCTTATTTTATCTGATCCTTTCTGTACTTGATAAGTTTTGATTATTTTGTTGCACGTGCTGCGCGAAAACACGCATGTTTTGGCGCGGGGGTTATCTCGTTTTCCGAGAAAATAAAAGACGAACGTTTCGCGGTTCGTGAACGCCGATTCTACTACTGAATTACTAGAATTTTCGCTGTTTGAACCGTGAATAAATATTTCACTGATAGAAACGGCAGAATTTTCGCTATTTTAAAAGTGAAATATCAGCTTACTGACAAAATTAGCGAAAATTTCACTGATTCGAATTAAGAGACTACATTATAATCTATTGATACATATATATTTATAAGGATCACCATTTATTTAATTAAGTAGAGCATCATTTCTTCCACCTTAAGGTGCCTCCCAAGTCTATCTCATGAAAGAACTCTCATTATGCCGGTTAAAAATAGTTATTATTAATTATGAATATACTTGTATAACGGGTCAAGTTAAAAAAGGAAAAAGTATTCGGCGCCGAAAAACGGCGTTGGCTGGGCATTCGAGATTTCTTTTATAGCCTTCGTCCGGTAGATGGTTTTATCAAAGATATAGATGGGTTTCAGCTGTGAAAAACTCGTGGGGAAAGACAAAGGTGTGAAGTATAGGAAGGACAACGAGCATACAAGTTAGTCCGTTTTCTGCTCGGCACGTTACAATAGTAACATCCATTTTTCTCCATGTAATATTGCTGCACATAATAGCGATAACAATAATACACCATAGAACCAAATAATGTATTTTACATCCAAATAGTTCATAATCAATTTGGTTCAATTACATAAACATTGGAATAACATACATTATTTATAAAAGAATTTTCCAACTATCTCCAAATAATTGGACGTAAAAATATAATACTAATCATAACTTTACTTAAAATATTGCTGAATAAATTATGTAAAAATGCCGAAAAATTACGGAAAACCCAATCTCGCTGTATTTTTTTTTTCCGGTTCTTCAAACCAGACCATCCGCGAAAATCGCCAAATCTCTAGTCAACGAAGTGCAGTTCATCCGTCGTTCACCAACCATCATGGTCCATCCATTCGCCACCCCAGTAGCTACGAAGGCGCCCACGAATACCACCCGCGGGATATATAATCGATTTCGCAGCCGCAAAACAACAACCGCCAAGCTACCCTAGAAGTTAGTATCTTTTTTTTTATTTACTTCTCACTTTTCTTTTTCCTCTTCCCTCCGTATCCCCCACATGCTCTGAGACTTCCGTGCAAGTCGCCTTACCACTGCACGTCTAGGGAAGAATTCTGTTTTAGGGGAAAGTTAAGGTACTAACTTCAAGTACAGCACTGGAGTCTGCTGACTACTGTTTCGCTTGAGGAATAGACCCAAAACGATCCCATCTCTCGATCAATTTCCAACGTACTCAGGCGCGTCGGCTCGATTTGAATTGATCCATAGGATACCCTTCACGAATATATAGATATACCTAATATATTTAACCCTATTTTCATACCCGCTCAGCCTCCCCTTCTTACTTTTCTTTTCTATGCTTATTTTTTTTCCTTCCTTCTCTCTACCCTTTCAGACCTATCTCTCTTCCGTTCTCCGCGTAGAGAGCTTACTATAGAAATCCCATAAAAACACGTCTTCTCCTTTGTTGTTGTGCCCGGGGCCCAACAACACCGTCACCGACAGAAGAAAGAGCTTGTGCTAGCTGCGATGAAGGCCGTGTGGAACGCCCATGCCTCGAGGAAAGCCCACGCGGATCATCCCGTGGACCTCTCGACTTTGGCCACGCGCTATGGGTTAACGCCCCTCCCTCCAATGATGAATATTGAGAGCGACAAAAATTTTTAAAAATAAACGCCACTGTTAAATATAAATTGATGTTTTGGATTCATTTATCCACCCGACTATATGACCTCCTCCCCAGCAGCCCCCGCTTACTTAATGAACTCTCGGTCGACTTCTCAAGTCGACCAGTATTTTCGGCGAACCTAGTTCGGGAAGTCATTAGGTAATTTGGACGTAACAGTTGTTGTGGTTTGTGTTATTTCTATTGTTATAATTACGTTGATATTATTTAAACATTAAATAATTTAAACAGTAGAATATTAAGGCTTGAGTTATTCACAGTTTTATATGACATCTTGGACGCTTTGATCTTTTTAGTCTAGCGTTATTGTAATAATAATTTTCTAAAACGAAAAATGTATTTTATTTTCGTTTATTTCAGTCCCCTATTTGTAACATGGAACATAGGAGAAGACATGCGACTTAGAGGTTGCATAGGTACGTTCAATCCTATGCATCTGCATTCTGGACTGAGAGAGTATGCTATAACTAGGTATTTTTATAATGAATCAATATATATTTTTAAAAGTGTCTGTGTATCATCTTATGTTACTTTTTGTAGCGCATTTAAGGATTCTAGATTTAATCCTATCACTCGAGAAGAACTTCCACGCTTACATATTAGTATTTCAATTTTACATAATTTTGAGGACGGTGACGACTATTTAGACTGGACTCTTGGTCTTCATGGAATTCGTATAGAATTTCATAATGAGAAAGGCAAAAGATTAACTGCCACTTATTTGCCTGACGTTGCACTTGAACAAGGTATAAATGATTGAAATTTATTGAATAAGTTACATTTTGTATTAATTCTAAAAATAATCATTCCTACGCTTAAGCAAGAAAATTGATTTATGTTCGGTTAACTCATCTATGCACTTTTTAATAGTTTTTTTGATTGGACACTGCGTCGTTTCGAACGTACAGTTAAAAAATAACAGTTTGCGATCTACACAGTGCTTTCATCAGACTAGCCCCACTTGAACTGCATAACCTTTTCTTCGGAGCGGGTAAAAAAATAAAATAAACCAAACTACGAATCGAAGGATTATATTCAGAAACCAATAAATACAAAAAAATGTCAGGTTCTACCAACGCGACTGGAAACCTATACTTCTTAATTATTACCGGCGCGGTACCGGGGAAAAAGGAAAAATCAATAAAACGCAAATGCTTATATAACTCAAAAGGGGGGATGACGGGGCAAACGCAAAAAGTACTCACAATCTATAGACTACCGTGACACGATCGCCTGGATCCAGGAACGCAACCCGTGAGCCGAAAACGTATTTCGTTGTATATCCAGCAACGAGAAGGCACCAGAGGTTTTTCCACGACAAACAACTTGAAAGGGCACCGTATTACTCAAGAGTCCACAATCAGTGGGATGTGCCTCTGTAGGGTGCCGAGAGAGTAGTGTCGCCCGAAAAAATCTTTAACTGCAAAATGTCGGCGGCGACTATTCGTTCGCAGTCGATCGTTCGCGATTTTCCGATATCATTCGGAATTGGCCCGGGGGCTGCCAATCGGGAGGCGGGGGGAAAGGGGATAGCACGACCCATAGGGTACACGGGGATCGAGAAGGACAGCAATATTAATATCCTGCGGGAGAAGAGGGGCAATGAAGCATATTTGCAGGGGGGCAGAGGCTCAATTGCCGGAACGCGACAATGAGCGAAAGAGAGGGCGACGGAATCGAACTTTGCATCGACCGGTGCGAAAGCGACAGCGAGAGCCGATGCGAATCGTCGCGACGACAATGACAATGGCACTGATTTCCACCATCCCGTTGATCAGGATGATCTTCGGATGATCTTTTGAACAAATTACCTCCGTTGAGGGTCATCTTGCCACCAAAACGGGAAATGACGGGACGATATTGGGACAGCGGAAAGGAAAATCTGATGTGAATGGATATCGGGGTATTCTATAGGAACTTCTTCTATCGAGTAGCCACTTGCAAGGCCGATTCGGGAATACGGGGAACGGGAAGCTAGCGAACGGGACGAAATGAGGGAAAGGTAGCCTGATAACTGGTGTGATCCGTGACATTTCGTCACAAACGCGCGGGCCTGACTCGAGTACTCCTTGTACATCTATATGGTGTGCGGTAAGACGGGTAACGCTAAGGGTATTCGACAGCGGGGGCGGGCATAAGCGATTCAGGCGCCGTTGTAACCGGGGGTGGGCATACCTCGAAGGTTCCATCAAAACGGCGCATTCATGTGCAATGTAGGCGTGAAAGGTGGTAGCATCATCGGTTAATTTCCGGGTGTTGCCGGTACCACAACGCCATTCTCTACGTTGGTATTTAATCTGGACCGCAAATTCTTTAAGCAACTCCATTCCGAAGACATAGGGTAATTAATAAGGGCAACTCTGAAATCTAACTTGGCCTCTAAGGTATCGATCAAAACTCGAAGGGTTACAATTCCGTGCAACGCGACGGTGGAACCGTCAGCAACTCTCACACCCTCGTTAGCCTCTCGCAAAAATGGCGAAACTACATTGAGGCACTCTACCTTGAGTATGAGCACGTTGCACCGGAATCAACTAGCGCTAAAATGGGGAGATCCCAAATACTGATTCTCAAAAACGGGCGGGGGTCGATTGCATCTACATCACTACACGGGGGTTCTAACTCGAATCTAACTCTATTATCGGGGCTTCGTTTCAACCTTTTCGATAATATCGCGAGGGAGGGCCTTACGAAGCGTTTCCCTCCCTCCAGTAGTTTCCCGACCTGCGTCGAGCACAACTAGGACAGTTATGGCTATCTTTACCCGGATACCCGCATGTGCGGGCAGTTCTACGATGGTTTACTGGAATAGGATGGGAATGAATTCGTTGGGGGCGGGGGTCGGGGTAGGAGTCGGTAAGGTAGGGTTTCCTCGTTCGGGGAATACACGAACGCGGGGAATACTGACTGTGACGCGGGGGGTGTGGGACGATATGCACGTTCGTGACTCATGAGAGATTCCTGTTGTCGGCAAATTTTTAAAAGATCGGAAAAACTCGTTATCAATTCGCGATAATCGTGTTTTGTACAATCGAGCTGCTCGGTTAGGGGAGGGGGACGCGGAGCTAAATTAAAAAGACTTCGGAGGGCGACTATATACTCTCGCACCGGCTCGTCGGGGCCTTGTGTTCGTAGCGATATTTCTCTTTTAATGTTCACTTCTAGGTCGCGTTGACCGAAAGCTTCGCGGAAGTATGGAACGAAACCGGTATAACTGCGCCAACTAGAATGCTCTACTCTATACCAATTTAATGCAGAATCTTTAAAGGCTTCGGACAGACCTCGGAGGAGTTCATCTTCGCTCAACTCGCTACTTGTTCCGTATTCGGACAACTTCAGTAGGAAGTCCTCCGGGTCCTCGTTGTCCCTTCCGGATAAACGCGGCCCATGATTCCTCCAATGTTCGATGGAGGATTTGCCCCAACGAAAACTGGAGTGCATCGCGCTAGGGATACCGATTGAATAATTTTCGGGGCGGGCATTAGCGAAATGATTCGGGCCTGTACCCGCACCGATTCGGGTACTATCATACGGGGCACTTGGGGGCGACAAAATGTAAACTAAACTCAAATCAAGATCAAAATAGCAATTAGTTTTAAACGGGGTAGCTAAGCACACTCAATACGATTATCGCAAATATTACTAAAATACGTTAGGTCGGAACGAAAATGTACATTATTTGCGGGTCGTTCTGGGCGATTATGGGTAGGATCGGGGTGGGTCGGTCGGAAAGTAGGTAGACGGGATGGGTATTCGAAGGAACTATGTGGGACTGATCGGGAAAAGAGAGACTTTCCTCGTGGAACGAAATAGGATCACGGTAAAATGCACGGGATTGATCGGAGGGTAATTCCGTGGACGCAAATACGGGGTTACGAAGGGGCGGATTTGCGGTGGATGCTACGTTTACGGGGGCAACAGCGATAGCTTCACCGAGCTTTTCCATTTCTTTAAAGGGGTCTAAAACTTCACCTATTTAGGGGGAATTTAAAGCACCAGTCAGGGTGAACGGAGGACGATCTCCGCGAGTATCGACCTCGTCGTTCTAATCGATCGGGGAATCGTGAAACTCGAGGCGAATTAAATGTCGCGTCAACCGGTCGCGTAATTCTGGCAACGTGCCACCAACATTCAGCTCGTGACGATCGGACTCGGAAATCAAATCACGGATATCCGATCGACGATCGCGCGTTTCGCGGTGATTTGTTCCATCGTAGCTACGCGACGTTGGGACCAACTCGAATGGGAGACCGTCTTGACGGTCGAAAACTGCGCGATGGTGGTTACGGGGGGAACGTTATATATGACATTTATTATATGTATATGCAATAATCATATTCAAAAAACATAACACTATACCTCACAAGTATTACGCATTCACGCATTCACGCAAATATGTGTATATATATGTAAGTATATCTAATGTATAATATGGGGATTGGGGAACCCCCCATACTGTTGGGGAGGGAGGGTGGACACAATATGCCTAGCGGGGGGCCTTGCCGAGTAAACCCGAAGGACACCTGAATTTGCGTTCGGATTCGGCCGAACAGCAGACACTCGTGTCGGAAACAGTAAAAATTACTGTTTCCATCTATCCGTGTCTCTATCTTGTCACTATTAAGTTACGAGAATATTGAAAGTTACTATGAATTTGTCTGAGTTTGCTTGCAAGTATCGATATTCTAGATCACTGGACTAGCACTCTCGGATTCAACGTACCATCATTGAGGCCAAGGAACTAATCCGTTCATGCACCCACTGTATGACTTGAAACTATTGCTACGTATAAGTATAGAAAATTTTACTTCGTAGATTTTATATAAAATCGTTGCCTTTATAGATAACGTAAAAAACTAAAAAGCTGTCTATTGCAAAATATGTATATGTTTCGTCCCTGATAGCCTGTGTGCTTACTCCTCAGTTAAACAATTGCAGACCATCCTGCTTTATAAATAATTGTAAATATAAATATTGAAATTACTAATATTGTATGATTTGTGAGGAACAAATCCACCTTTCCATTTATGGTAAGCCTCGCCGACCAAGTAAAAAATGTTGAATGTGTTCTAGCTAAGGTCTTACATTACAGGACAATTTGAACTATAGGAAAATTTATCGTGGTAATATTAGGATTCATAAAAATATTTATTATTATTTTTTTTTATTATCATGGCATTATTCAGAGTTTGCAAGCTATTATAGTCTTCGTTACATAGTTTCAGTCATTGTTCTTCGATATACAATAGAAGAACAATGGGTAATGTCTAGGGAAACACATGGGGAGTCAAAGAAGGCGATCTTGGGCAATAGCCGATGGAGTCACGCGACCTTGCGAGATCCAATCAGCACCCCTGGACCGCCTTAGCAACCTGCCGTTTATGCGGGTGTATACGTTCGCCATTCTCGTTTGGGTTTTGCGACGCGCTTGATGGAGAGCTTTGTTGGAGATCGAAGGAACAGTAGATTATTTTTAACGGCAGATGTTATTTTTTAAAGTTTTATAAAAAATCGAAAAGTATTTAGACGTGCAATGTACAATCATTTGTGAAATATTATCGTAAAGTAGTCGGTTATTTTGCATTTGACGAAGAGTGGGATATTTTTTCCGGAAAATAGTACCGTTTCGAAATTTTCTTAATTAGCGTTTGGTTAATACGTTGTGTATTGACTTTAGAATCGCTGTCGATTTGTTATCGCGTTTGGAACTTCATTAATAATAATGAGACTCCAGTTTAATGAATCGTTAGTCATCGTCGCGTAAAATTTGTGAGTAGTTATACACACAAATTGATTTGTGAGTAGTTATACCTCACATTATAATCATGAAATGCTTCTATTTTTCGGGAAATCTACTTCCCTGATAATATATCTGTTCAGTAGGGTCGAGAAATTTCATGCAAAAGAACATACGTATATTTAGCAGTATGAAAATTATGTGGTTTGTAGGTCCTAAAGTCTATATTTGACAAGAGAAAAGTACTCCAAATAATTGAAATAAATTAATCTACATGTGTTATGACGAATTTTTCTATCGAGCTGGTCTCGAACCCACGACTTTCCGGCGGTTGAGTCGCACCGTCTGCGGCCTTCGGCTCACCGTCCTTTTCACGGACTTTAGCATCCCGGCTGACGCTGCGCCAGGTGAGCAGGCTGCTTCAGGCTTCGCCGACCCGATAATCGTCCCGGGCTAGGCTAGCTTGGGGTCCCCGTACCCGCACTCGTTTACGAGAACACGAGCTGTCCCAGAGGGGGTCACAGCTCCGTCTCCTTCCGAGCCTGAAAATGGAACACGAGTCAAGTCTGTCTCGGTCCTACCAGCGCTCTTAGCGCTCGCTCGCATTGTCCTGGTCTATTCACTAGGTCTCGAAGGGCGCTTAAGATGATAAGATAAGATATATTTAATGCATTTGCCGTAAGGCATTAACATGAGGAGAACATATAGGGTCTCCCCTCCCTTTACAGTTCCTCGCTTTATTGCGGCATCACTTTTATTATCCTTTCATTGTTCTTTTATTCCACTTTTATTTTCCTCGCATTTATTGTTTGTTTTCGATTTTAACTTAACTCGCTGCTTAAATCACCTCACTAACTTATTTACACCAAAACAAACAAACCAAACCAAAACATCATCACACATAGTCACCTTCTCCTTATTCTTTTTCATTTCTTTTTCTTCTCTCTCACTTTCCAACTTTTCTTCATTTAATCACCTCGAAGGGCGCTTAAACTACGTGTGGTGTCTTCTCTCTTCGGCTCTTCTCATTTGGCATTGATCCGGTTTCGTTTTGGGCTCCTGCTCCTATAGCAGGGCCCTGACCCTCACTCGCCGGTGCGGCGGGGTCGTTTTGCACCCCAATTATCGTCCAGAAGTCTTCTTTATCTCCTCCTCGGGAATAATGATCCCTCTACTCTCGATCCGCAAATTACGTTTTTCCGTGGGCCTGGCGGGGAGAACTCGGTCATCGACCCGCAACGCTCGTTTCCCGAATATCGGGGATCCGGTCCTGCACATCAGGGGAATTCTCGACGGATCGTGCCCACTCGACCGCACCCGTAGCATTGCCGAGGCTCCGGGCATTCGCGCGCGAAATGGCCCGTCCCGTCACAACGGTAACATATATGCACTCGAGGCGCTTCGCGCGATCCCCCTCCTTCGCTGAATGTTATAGGGTGTCGCTGGTTCTATTTCCCGAAGCGACTCAACGGGATAATTCGGCTCTCGTGCTTCGGTCCTTGTAATGGACGGATCTACCCTCCGTGGCGGGGTAGGCCTCCTCCTTGGCACCGTCGACTCTGGCGTCGGGGTCGGTGCTACCGCAATTGTAGCGGTGTAATCTTTCTTCGGCGATACTGGTTTCTTTTAGCATGTTTATATCTTCATAATTTGGCATACGTTGTAAAAGCCTTTGGTGATTGTGTCTTTTTCATTCACAAAGCGCAAGACGACATGAAACGCAAATGCATAAAGGATATTTACTGTCAGAAATACTGAAATCCTTATTTATGTGAACTTGAATAAGATTCTGCTAATAATATATTACAATAAATGACATGAATAAAAGAAAACAAATTATGCTGATGATTATGTGATAATTAATATGTAAAGAACAATTTCATTTTCAAATTCAAAATTAATTATGTTATTCATAAAGTACGTCAATATATATTTTTATATCTTTATTATATGTCCAATAGAAACTTGTAGTAGTCGCAGATAAATTTCACATTTGAAATGCATGAAAGGACCAATTTGAAGTGCATTAAATTATCTTTGAAAATTGTATAATATATTATAAATAATACATTTTTTATAGATTCAAATTCACTTTGAAAAACGCTCTCCTTGCGGTCTTTTGAAATAGAACTCCCCGGACATAATATAGCGACGCGGCAAAATTATGTCACATTCATTGCGCTCCTACCTGAAAACGATTCACTTTATCGAAAAAATGGTTCAAACGAAAATTGAAGCAAATTTTCCATAGATTATTTTATTATAGAAATATTTTTTTCCGTAAAATATTTCAAAAACGAGATATAGAAGAAAAACACGTTTTTTTTTTTTTTTTTTTTTTTTTTTTTTTTTTTTTTTTTTTTTTTTTTTTTTTTTTTTTTTTTTTTTTTTTTTTTTTTTTTTTTTTTTTTTT
>JAPYZR010005447.1:0-10816 GCA_030522945.1 Trichopria nigra
GTTACCCCTGATGAGGACATCGAATTGATGTCGAAACGTAGGGAGCAATAAATAGTTAATGGAACCAAAAATGGCCAAATCAACTTTATCCTATCTTATCATATATATTATGTTTCATTCATTTTGTTGAAATTTGTCATGCTGGCGTGTATATACGTTTGACGATGTTTAAACTGAAAATAACGGAGTGCAGGTAAAGTTTTAGCCGTCAGTCGAGTGTATGCATATGAATAATTTTCCCTTTGCTTAGCCAAGAATGTTTTACATATCTGTTTGTTAGAAACTATACTAGTAGAAAAAAAGGGGACCTATAGAGGGTCTAGGGCGCAATCAACCCCTAGGGGCCTTTCGTATTCGAGGAAATAGTCAATTATAAATTCTAAACAGAAGGTCGCGTTACTGTAGTCCTTTGTCCTTGTTGGAGTAATGCCAATAAAGGTTCAAGGTGTTTTACATTTTTTTTTTCACGAAAACTGATCACTTTGAGAAAAAAATACATCTGACGTAAATGTGTATTTTAATGTGATCTGCAATTTTTATTGAACGCATTTTTAAGTACTTAATTTGACAATTGCAAAAAATGGTGAGTTGTTGTTGTCTTTTATATTTTGCACCATGAAAATAAAATTTGCGCCAATTTCTACTGTCATTTTCATTATCATCGGATCAAAATATGGAAGTAAATCAAGAAAATAAAAAATATCAAAATGTTTACAACGAAAAGGTGCCAGTATCAACGGTTTCTTGATAAAAGGCTCATTAGCATCCGTGTTCGATTAAAATGTCCTTCTTGAAAATTATCAATACGTCATGGAATGAAATAATTAGTGAAAAATGATTTTCTACGTCGTAATTTTTTAAGCGTCGTTTGAAAACCTGTTTATATATATATATATGATATATAATATTTTGATTGAAATGTTACTTGATATATTAACTTTAATACATATGAGAAAATGAATTTTTTATTAGAATGTTCTATTTTTCTGTTCTAGGTAAGTTTGTGATGCAGTCTTTACTCTACATCAGCTGATGGTCTACGATGATAAAGAGAGAGAGAAAGAGAGAGAGAGCCAAAGATTGTAATCTTGACAGATCCAAGCATATGCGTAATTTTTCACATATATTTAACCCTAATATGTTTTTTTTTGTTATTTATTTATTTTTTCATGCATAAATTATTAAGATATTTTGACTGATAATTCATTAATACGAAATAATTCGATAAATACTTTTTGCATCCAAATTTCCATACGATATCTTAGTAAAGAAGTCTTTTTCATTTTAACAATAAGTGCTTGGTGAAAAATGACTTACATAATAACAAAATCATGAAAGTTTTCGTTTGAAAGACTTGCATCAGTCAAAGACTTATTAGAAAAGAAGATGAGACTTCTGTTTCTCTAAATTTACTTTTACCCGAATCATTTCTGTGGTTGATATATCGATAAACAAAATCTATGAAAACAAATTTTTGGTATACAAACATTTAATATTAAGGTAGAGAAGATAGGGGGACTACTCTAAAACGGCTAATAATATTTTTTTTTGTCATCTATACATCTCAGTTGCAGGATTCACAAATAGGGATTGTTTTCTGAAGTTGAGAATATTTTAAGCAAATATTCTTTCATTGCTTATTAGGTCTACTATTGAAATATATTTTTATCGTATTCTCCACTATAATTTCTTATGCTAATTTATTCCAATATATATGAACAGTAATGATAATGTTGGTAATTGTGTGATGAAGACGCTTTACGAATACAGATGTAATAATATTGTTATTGTAATTACAATAATAAACGTTTTTTTAACGAAATTAAATCGTCTTATTAAATTCAACATCATCTAATTACTGTCAATTCATTATGATACTATATGACATCCGTTTTCAATTACAACGAGATCGAAATGAAGCAGTATCGATCCCTCGAACAATATTCCGATCGCTTTCCTATACACGCGTATCTCGATGTAATCAGGTAAATAAGCTATTTAGTATTATTCATCGATTTAAAAAAGAAGCATCGCTAATTACGCTATCGAGTACAAGGAAATGCTCACCTTTACGAGAACACACATATATATATACACGTACAATTTCTCAAACTAGATTTCCGCGTAATAAACGCACTAGAATAACTTACTACTTATCACGTAGTAACGTTTTAAAGAAAAGTTTAACGGCTGTATTACGGTCGGCTTAAATCATACCGTATCTAATTAAGATCGCACACCCCGTATAAAAAGTCGGAAAAGTCGCTACATTCAATTAATTCCTCGGCTTTCTCGGAATAAAACATTTTTCGCCGCGGCTATTGATTTACTTTAGCAAAGTGTCTCCCGCAGGTGCGAATTTTGTAAAGTATCGAATTCGAAGAAACAAAACGTTTCCACGATCGAAGAGAATAAAAAAAAAAACAAGAAAACGAAAAATGTCATTTCGAGATAATAAATTATTTATCGGACGTACAGTTGCATTATTTTCGACGAAACAAGTCGCTGGAGACAGTATATATATATATATAGGATTTAGGCGTGCGATAATTACGACTCGTCGGTTTTATCGCTTTTATTTTTATTTATGTTCGTCTATAATTACAGGAGTACGTATCAATAATAGATTAATAAGTCGAATCGACGTATTATCACGATTAATGCAGTGTTTGTCCAATGTAAATCTTTCGACGATATTTTCCTACAATTACCGTAATGTATTACGACTGGCGCGCCATTTTTTTCGCCCTCCACATTGAGCCGTAATAACTCGTCCTCGGTCACTCGTTCCGTTATTTTCGTTTAACAATAATTTATTTGGTTTTATCGCCTTACTTTGGATCGTTAAATTAAATTTTATAACTTAATTATTAGCAATAATTTATTTCATTTATTTTTTCTTTTTTTAATTATGAGTTACCACAAGGATCATTTTTCTTTAGAGCTTTAATGTGCAAGAGTTGTTAAGGTGTCTGAAATTAATTAATTGAATATATCTTTTCTTGGTCATATAATTTTTTCATATCACTCGAAAATATTCCAGTACTTGCTTCAACGTATATTTTTATTATTCAACATTACAACAGAAATTTATAATAATTATATGAATAGTGTGTTTAAAAATAAACAGTTTCCGCGCTTAGGTTTTTAACAAAACATAAATAGTAAAAAGATTTTTTTCAATTCAAAGGTCAAGTTTTTTATTGTAAAGATATTGCATTTACTTTAATCAAGAAATAGTTTCACACGGAATTAGATAGGACCGATGCGTGAAGTCGAATTTCGAAGCCCATGTCTAATAGGACTTTTATTTTTTTTAAGATACTATGTGTAAAGAAAATTTCACCGCCTATATAGGAGTCGGTAAAATATGAATGTCATGCACTCGTGATGACTATGGGATTCCAGTGGAGCCGCCGGTCAGCATGAGTCCATTAAATCGTACTTTACGTACTCTCATACGGGTTGGAAATAGTGAGTTTCTTCGTTCAGTTGTCATAAAATCGAAAGAAATTGGTAAATGGTAATATATTATAAAACATCGATAATTGAATTGAATCATTTTTGTTTGAATATTACATAAAACCTTTCATTTTCGTTCGTTCACTATACACGGGAGTAGAACTCCACTTTACGTTCATGTTAGTAAATAAAGTACATTAGGTATCAAAGAGGAAATTATTGATTTTCTGGACGTTTGTCGTTCAAGAGAAGCGTGTTTGACAATGACAATTTTTTAATTCTTTCTCGATTTTTGGGCCCGACGCCAAAAACAGGCTCAAATCAGACTACAAAATTTTTCGATGGAAATCTCTCATTTTATGGTCGATTTCAATTAACAACAAATATTTGGCAATAATAAAATAATCCATTTTTTGGGCCCAACTTTTCCTTTCTTTGGAATGGAATATTCCCAAAAATCAGACAGGCCCAAGCCAGTAGTCCTAACTTGAACATTTGATCGAAACCCTTATTTTTATGGCCTTTCGTAAAATTTCCGGTAGAATTCAAATGTACCACGAAATATATTGATAATTTTCAAGTTAGCTTCGACTTTGGTCCATTTTTTTTGGGCTCGAAATTCAGCAGTCCATTCGAAAGAAGAGAAAGGAAAATTAAAAAGAAACATCATTAAATATTATTAACATGATTAGACGGTCAGCTGAGCCAATGTTTCGGTGTCATAGCACTATTGTCAAGCAGTTACACATTTGAAAATTTAATATACCTTTCTGTTATTTCACTTTCGAGAACGATATTGTATCAATATTTTATATAGTCTTTAATTGCAATAATTAGTCTACTATAGATGTTGGTTTAAATTGTTGGTATCCTCTTTTCTATTTAAGGAGGCTCACTCATGAAATGAAATGCGATAGTTTTCACTAATTTTTTCATTGAGTAATCACGTGAGTAATTTGAGCAGGGGTCATCGAACTAATTGCATTTAAAAAATGATTGAAACGAGTGTCGTTCAACACGTACTTTATGGAAAAATCCCACCTCGCGGTCATGACATTCTTAATATCTTTGCAGATGACACAAGTTAACAAAGAACTAGGTACTTATTATTAACGTTATTTTAAGTTGAAATATTATGCAATTGACATACATTATCGGAATCTTTTATGAAATATTTCATGCCATAGTTGAAAAATTAAAGAAAAAGTATACAAACTATTGGCAACGTCGCAGGTAACTTTGCAAAGTTATTACAACATTTTTAATCGTTCTATTTATTATAATTAATTGATATTGTGAATTTCGCATTGAAAAATATTAAAATATTTTGAAATATTAGTGGGTCCTCTTATGCACCTGTCAATTTCGATAATGTTGAGAGTCTCCTTAATAAATATTTTTTCTTTTTTTCTTTTTGTAATTTAATACAGTCATTTCTGAGTAATCTATTTATAATAATTAATTTCTTTATCCGTGATTCCTGTCCAATCAAATTTGTGAATATTATTATAATAATTAATACTGTGTTCTGTAACAACTGTATTTTTTGTGATTGTCTGCTCACTTCTCTCTAAATATGAATCACTGAAAAACCGCTGATTGTCAGCGAATGGTCGCTGATTTCACTAGTGATAAGTGTGCCAGTGAGAATCAGCGAATAGTCGCTGATTGAATTAGTAAATTACTTCTGTTACTAATTCATAAGTTAAATTTAAATTTCACTGAAATAATCAGTGAAATACAGTCCACTATATGAATCAATAAAATACACATTTCGTCCTCTCTTCCTCTCTATCTATCTACCTCAGCATACATAACAGTTTCATCGTCACTTTATTTTTAAACAATATAAACTTTTACATGATTTAAAAGTTCCGCATCAGCTGCTTAAATCAATGATTAATGACTTTCACTATTTGCATCAGTGAACCACATATTTAATTGATTATATATCAGTGAAATTAGCTGTAAAATCAGCTATAATTTTTTCACTTTTTGCTTTGAATTCAACAAAAATCTAAATATCTTAAATCTGGTTTATGAACTATAAAGAAACTTTAGTCATCAATCATTCTATCGAACATCCCGTATACCAAAAATGATTTCAACAACATTTATATATAGAACTAATCTAGAACGTTAACCATTTCGTGAACGCCTTTAAATGCGATAAAGAAAAAAATGTCGATATACCTTTTCATGGTATCGAAGGAATTCAAAATCGCTCAGGGCGCGCTTAATTTCATTCACTCTAACGGCGACTCGCGCACTTTTACGAAAGGCATAATTATAACACCGTAGCCATTGAAAGCCGATCTCGGGGCAGTCGTATATAGTCATGATTCATCGCTCGTCGCGCGGTCTCATCATCAATGGGAGCCACCGTAATCTCATTAATTATCGACTTTCATGGCGCGGCGATCCTGAGCGATGCTGTAATCGCGCGGTGAATCTCGCGCCGATACGCGAAAGCAGAAAGGGCCGCGCAAAAGTGCGATAACCCGCGAGACTCTGGGTTACTCTCGCCTCCTGGAGTCGATGTTCTCTCTTCGCAGCGTGCGCCTCATGAGGCGGTCATGTTGCACTCGGAAATGATGTCGGTAAAAATCACTGTATATAGTCGCAAATAGAAAGTGCACTTACGAGGTTTCGATGTTCAATTTTTTTTTGTTCATCATTAATGTTTGTCCTTTTTTCATTCTTACGGTAAATCGTTAAAATGTTTGTCAAATTAACGTCAATTTTCAAGACATTGATGTTCAGTCGAGATGTCAATACTGAATACAAATTTTACGATAAAAGAGAAAATACGATTAAGCGCTTTGAAACCGAAACATCGGTCGAAAGGTACAAACATCCACGCCTTATGGTGCCGAGAAATTCGTGTTCCGAAGGCTGAATTTTTCCGAGACCTTGATGACTGAAAAAGCGGCTTGGTTCTAGACGGATATCGCGTGCAGAAAATCATAAGTGCATTATGTATACATGCACGAGTATTTAATCCGCAATGATTTATAGGCATCTTCGAATAGCCATACGTTATATTTATCACGTGAATAATTTGCACGCGTTTCCTCGCGATTACGCACGTGCTGGAGAACGAGATGAATTCAACGATGTTCATTAAGGTACCGTTACGATGACCTAATCGTAGGTTATCGAGTTTCGAGGTGTCTCGAGGAGGAAGGATTCTCGATTCGTTCGGACAGAAGTCAGAAAGGCTCGAGAGTCCACTCGTGTTTACGGAAATTAATACGGCGAAAAAGGAATTGCAAATAAAACGTTAACACATCTGGGTGGATCGACTCCGTACCAGGGATCATCGGTGCAATTTGTTATTCTTCAAGACCATTTGTAGTTTCTCGCGCCGATGTGCTCGTAAGTTTAAATTACAGTACGGACACACGCACGCACCCATAATTGTAACTACGCTAATTATTCACAGTCGTTAATTCTCGGAAATGTTTAACAGTTCGTGCAAAAATCTCGCGCATTTCGTTAAAATCGTACGAAATAAACAAAGAAACAAATGACATTCAGTAATCTCGTAATCAGTAAAAAAAAAAAAAATGATTGTTTGTTTTACAAATCCATCGAGACGAATAATAGAGTAATGAAGTAATTTACTGTTACGCGAAGGTAATTAAAGAATAAAATAACGCCGCACTTTATCCCGCAGCGAAAGTAATTTTCTACTCATCGATGATAAATTAGAAATAATGGAGTATGCAGATTTTAGTGCTTTAAAGCGGTGATTTATCGGTCGCCATCGAGTGCGATCCTTTCGCGTACGTAATCCAACAGTGTAATAAATTTCATTTCGATACACTGGAATTCGCGTTTACGTGTGTTTTTAATTACATTGTTTACACGTACTTTTCGAAATTTCTCGTCTTCATTCGAATGATTTATATCGACGTTAATGCCTGATGTGAAAATATTGAAAAACTGCTTTATCCGATATTTTATCGAATGAAATATCTTCTTCCTTCTTTCAATTGTTTTCTCTCTCTTATTTATATTTTTCTATTCTAAAAACAAACGGTTTAATTTGCATTGTTTCTTTTTGTAATGACTCATTCATCCATTTTTGCGGAAAGTCCTATTTTTTTTTCATGTTTGCCCATTTTTGACCACGTGATAAATAATTCGCAACAAATTCTTGATCAATAATTCATGACATTTTTTTCGAATACAAACTTTTTTTAAATTTATCTTATTATTTTTTCGTCCATTATATATCCTTCTTCCTCCATTGTTTTTGGTCAACAGCTCCTAATCGCAACAAATTCTGAATTTATACACAATAATCCATTTTTCATCAGTCTGAATAATTTGTAATAATTTCATACTATTTTCTGACAAACAATAGATTGTCCACGTATTCGTTTAAAGGCGCCCTCTGTCTGAGGAGACAATCCTTTTCTATTTTTGTTATAATTCAGTGATTTCATGGCAAAATTGATGGCAAATTCATGGTAAATTTGTACAATTGTGTTACAGTACTAATTTAAACGTATCAGAAGTCATGTTGACGGCCTCTTCAGAATTTACTATATATATTGTGGCTACAATTTTCGGAATGATTGATCAATAGGGTCACTTGTAATTTCTAAAGAAAAACCCAATTTAAATTGTCAACAAGATAATCATTCTACGATGATACGTCCCATTTATGGAGGGACACTTTTAGGATCATCCGACAGCTCTAACCCTAAAATTAATGCGAAGCAATAATCAGCTTTGAACACTTTCACCTCCGGAGGCTGACCTTCATGACACTTGAACCCGACGTTTCAGACTTAGCTGACGTCACACCGCTTCACTCCATCAGTAGAGCGTTGATGAAACACACCGCCCGTTGGCCAATGCGATTTCCATAAAAGTTTATTAATTTGTGAATTGTGAGGAAAATCGATTGTTTACGACCAACTACGATATCTCGGAAAAACCTTTTGTTCGAGAATGAGAAAATTCTCGAATGTAATCTAAACCAATCATGCATTCATTCTTCGGATTTTCATTTCACCACTTGGCGCTGAGATTTCTACATAATTTCTATCTCAATCGCAGCACACAACATGATTGATAAACGTATATATTTCCTGGCCTAAAGACCGAAAGCATATATTGTCTTCTTACTCGTACTTCATCATAACTCCTTCAATCCTCGATTTCTTCAATTAGCTAACCCACGTTCATTTTAATTACCGTCAGCGTTGCAGGCAGATCTCGCGGGTCGTGGGAGGGAGATAAATCGGCGGCGATGCGCATTAGGAAAACGAGACGACTTTTTTTGTCGGTGGGCAACATTCCCACGAACGCACGTAAGTTTTCGCGATCGGTGCGTCCCGCATCGCGGAATGTTCCATCTGGAATATATATATGTACAAGCGCATGCATATATAGGTCCCGATGCGAGGCGCGCACGGAGGCCGCAGTCGGCACGTCGAAGGTGGATGATTTTTGCGTCGCAAGCTTCTTTGTTTCATAAGTTACGAACGCGCTCGGTCACGTTAGAAAGTCAGTCAAGGCATGGCACGGCGCACGGTCTCCGGCGAGATAGGTCGCGGCAATCGGTAGTATGCAGTTGCACGACACGGCTGTGCACTCTCGGCATCTTGCTCGAACCTCTCTCGGCTCAAAGCGAGTCTCCGAGTTCGTTCGTTCGGTTGCACGGAGCGAGCAGATACCAATCTTGTTTCTTGACCTATATCCGCGTTTGCATCCTTGCGCAACGCCTTCGAAAGGCGTCTTCGCGAAAATCGACGCCCGCCGCACACAAGCGAATTGCCGCTACTCGTTAAGGGTACATTCGTCGAACATCGATCGATGCCGATTTTGCCTCCGACATTTAGATGTCTACGAAATGAGCTGGAATATTCATAGCCTAAAAATTGTACATTGAAAAGTACCTAAAACGTATTTTCAAAATTTTGCCTTTGTTTTAATGTTCATGTTTAAAACTGTAATGCATGCGGGCATGTTACTATCTTTTCTAACCGCATGTGAAAAATAACATCTAAACTTTTTGTCATGTTTAGCTTTTCATATTGCATCCTTATCTACGGTATAGTCAGAATAGCCATGACAGAGTAAAAATCTAATAAACCTCTTTCGTCACCCATTGCATCATTGTCGATAAGATTACAAATTAGAGGTTCCCGAAGTGAAGGTACCCAATCAATCCTTCTTATTAATAAACCTACTTCCCAATCAATTATTTAATTGAATTTAAATAAATGCCAAGTTGTCCCGCTTTTGTTAGAACATCAACGTGAGATGAAAAATTATTTCTTGCTATGAATCATTGATGTTATCTCAGATACTGTCGGTATAATTTGATAAATTTAATATCATTCTGCTTTTTTTTGTGTAAAATGATGTCGTTTAGTTGTGGCTCCGGCTGCAAGAAGATTTGATTTCGTCTCAGTGGCCATTCAGGAATCCTTGTCATGAAGAATCTTCGAAATGAATAGCGGCGATAAGAAAAGTTGACGTGTTGGACGAAACCTTTCTCTAGGAATAAATAAATGTGTAGATTTTTATCGTATATTAAAATATGTTTTATACTATAATTACGACTATCTTTTTCGCTTACCTTAAAAATACAAACGTGTTGATAGAAAAACGGTAAATTCGTATGAAATCTGCAGATATATGATAAGTCAGTTTGCTATCGGGAAACAGCACTGCAATGAGTAACTAACAATGATATTTGCTTAGAACACCTTATGAAAGGTACGGATTTGAGGATATGTGCTCGTTTTGCCACGGCAATATGTTAGAATCATCGTATTGCAAAGTTCGTATTTAACAGTACATTATATCCATATTTCCTGTTTCCTTATCAATTCTCATGAGCATTTATAACTTCACTCACATCGTATTGACTTTTTAAATATCAATTTTTGTCTACCTTCGATACTTTCATCCTTATCGCTTCTTCTCTGTATTCTTTCTCTCTCTCTCTCTCCATTTGTATGTCCTTTTTTGTAAATACACATACGCGTTACATAACTACATCATCTCTATAGCATTTTAGAAAGACCGCCGGATAGGTACCGATAAGGAAACAATACGGGTGAAATAGCACTCTGTTAAATTTAAACAAATAATAATTAGAAATGTAAGGAACGATATTTCATTGATATTTTATTGAAATTTTAATCGGGTCGAATCGGATTCGAAGTGGATATTTCGAACTGTTTCTATCCAAACTTACGATACGAAATAATCGCAGTTAATCAGAGGAAGAAACGACCTCTCAATCATTGGGAAAGAATCGGACAGAGATTTTTATCTCAGAATGATTGAATTCATTCTGGTTAATAATTTCGATTTTAATCTGTTT
>JAPYZR010005448.1:0-10815 GCA_030522945.1 Trichopria nigra
TAACTATTCCTGTTATGTAACTGTGACAATTTGGAGGCGGACATTTTGATGTAACTGTTACATAATTGTGACATAACTTCTGTGATTGTTGACTGGGTCGTTAACTGACAAACACAAAAATTGAAAATGAATCAGCCATATTGGATCCGCCATTTTGAATTTTGAATTTTATTAAAGGATTAAAGAGTATAAAAAAATGGATTCATTTTATTGATGTTCATCCTTGTCAATCCAAGTTTTTGATGTTTTAATCGTTTTTTTTCTCTCTGCCCCCTGGACTCCCGGCTCGCTTCGTTCGCAAGATTGTCTTGATTCGGCCCTTCGGGCCTCAATAATATACTTCGCGTTTTTTTTTATATTGTGCACTGGAATTTGGTCTAAAATGTATGGTGTAAAAAATATCTTAGAATTTTTTTAATTAACAAAAAAAAACAACGTTTTCATACATATAGAATTCCATGACAAATTGATACAACATTACCTGCGATATCGATATTTCTAAGTTAATAATGGAGGAGTTTACGACGGATATCGAGCCTTAGTTGTATATTAGCACACACCTATTACGTATTATCACGTATTGTTCGTCGCCTGACATCGCCGTTGCTTAATAAGGTAATCCGCGCACTTATTAATAAGTACCGTATATATCGTAATCAGAGGAGGAAAACGCTTATTATTACTGCAGTCGTAAGTATGGAAAAGTACGAAGTTACTTTCATTTCCTTCTGTGATTTCTTAACTGTTTCCAAATCAAACGTTAAAATCCCTAATTGTGTATTGTCCGATTTTATTTCGTTATATATTGAATGATCAAAATCCTAATTAATCATTTTTCTATTGGCTTATATCTGCTAAGTACCCCTTGTCAAGTTTCTGGACACTCCTTGTTTTCTATTCCCATTTCCGGATGAAGAATTAATGTTTATTGCTTCTTATATATGGCAGTGGTCGTGCCCAAAATATCTTCGGTTTCGCAAGGAACTTGTAGAACTATATTTTTTATTTGTTATTTTTGTCAATGCACGAGTATATGTATAACGGGGGTTATAAAGTATCTTCATGGTTGTAAAATTCGTTTGAATTATTTTCATACGATCTTGATGAAATTTCTACCGGGTGATCCTTTAGTCGTGCGATTTTTCTCAAACTTTTTTCATGTCATTCATCCAGTGATGTTACTTGACTCTATTTATAACATTATTCCGCGATTAGAACTGTGGAAAGAAATGGTGAACACAACGAGCAAATGATGAAATCATCCGGTTTTTTAGTTTTTTTTAATGTTTCCAAATTTTATCACTAGTTAATAAATGAAAAAAAAATAATAAAAAAATTCCAATTTACAACATTTCAATTTACAAAATTACAATTTTCAGGCTTTTTAAACTAAATTGAAACGGATTTACATTTAATAATTGAAGAATTAGTATATTAAAGTATTAATAATTTAAGAATATTAACAAGTTACGCATGAGACAAATGTTTCAGAGACGAGACGTAGTTTTGTTGCAACATGGATTCCCAAAGCACTTGCAAATTACAATTGTTTTTCATCGTCATTTTATATTTGAACTCGGAGTATACGTCACCGTTTATCAACGAAACGATTCATCCCTGCTGTACGTTCTTCTTTAAAACGAAAGAGACAAATGAGATGCTTGATGTGTGCTACGTTTAAACCGAATAAAATAACCGTGAACTCCGTAAGATATTGATTTTTCTTATTCAATTTCCGCATAATGTATAAATGTCTTTATTCATCTTTTTAACAGTATATTTTTCTGTTAATTTATAAATCAGTGCACCAATTCAAGCTTAGAAATATTACTCTATTCATTTGAACGACTGTCTGTATAGTAAATCCATTAATTATAATGGAGACGAGTATATATATATATATATTAATTTAAAAATATCATCTGCTTATTGTACACACAAAAATATTTAACTATCGTAAAAATACGGAATTCGAGTTAAAGAAACATTAATTATGTAATCACATCACAAATGACTTCTTAACACCGCGGGCGCTTTTCGCGATTTCGCGCCCTAGGGTGAAAGTTACGGACGGCGGGCGTAAATAATCATAATATACTTAATATAGAGAGAATTAAAACAAAAACTATAAATTGCATACTTATCGGAAACTTTGTAAATGATGCGTGATTTACTAGCGTAGATAGCATTGTACCCATATACATAGTGGCCCATATAGAAAACTTACCTGCAACGAAAGAAAAAGAAAAATTTAAAGATGATTCGCATTTTACAAGATGTACATTTAAACGTATGCATAAATATTCATGTCTTTGAAACATCAAATTTTTATAAGCCAATCCTTCTTAAATTTATGCTTATATATATGTTAGGGTTAGGTTAGGTATGGAGATCGACATAGACGCGATTTACTGTAAATTCAAAATCTCCGACAGAATATACATATATGTAAAATTATATGTAAAATTTGAAGGAAAATGAATCAATAACTGGAAAGTACAAGATAATACTTCTTCAAAGTGCAGAGATTAACATTAAAATCTTCGCCGTATACAAGAAACTTTTTATAATGGGTGCAACGTTTATAGTCATGTAAACCTGTAACTTCTTAATTCGATGCTAAAAATATTATATTTACGAGAGAATATAATACAGATCAAAATATCCATTTAACTGCGCTGCTTTTGAGATTTCTATGACCACTTTATTGTTAATGTTTCCGTAAATACAATTTTATCATTTTCCGCTATAAACCGCAGAAAGAAGCGTAAAAACGTAAAAAAAGAACATGTATAAAACACTCACGTAAAAGGCGTTCCACGTTTTATGACTTTTAAAAGATTACAGGTATTATAGTACATAATAAAGTATTAAATACGTAATAAAGTATTAATGCGTAAAAAAGTATTAAAAATAAAGGCAATGTTCAATTTTATCGTGTGCCACTGAAACCTTCGATTAATTCTTATTAATTCCTCAAGTTTAATGTATATGCATTAATGAGTCGCAATTTATAATTGTAGATTTGTTTATAGAATAGAATAGAATAGAGTAGATTGTTTTAACATGGAAGGCACATTTCTCAATGTCGCGCCCTAGGGTGAAAAACTTCACACTCGTGAATAACGATAATTCCGTCCATGATACATAATATACTATTTTTTTAACACGACGATTTAATGAGATGAAATTTAGAGCAATACATATACATTAATTGGCACGACTTAATTATAAATAGAAATGTCAAGGTCGAGTATTATGAAAACGTGACCATTCATCTTGATAAGGGAAAGATGTAAATGTTACCAGCTGGATTCAATTAAAGTAAGGGGGTATTTTCTCTGTTCATCGAGTGGAAGGCGTTATTCATCTTGTGGTACGTACAAGATATGCATTTATCAATTCTTCCGACTATTCACTATCATTTTACTCATTTCTTATTGATAAAAAAAAGGATGCAAACCTAACCTATAGACCTCACCTACACGTATTACATATCTAATCCTACTATATTAGTTCATGTAATACTTGATCATATACATATATATTTTCAAAAACGAATATGTATCACAAATTATAATTCAAGTCATTTTGGCACGAATAAAAATCTATTCCCACTTTATTCCAAACAATCCGAAGTTAATTTTCCATTTCATTTTGACAATTATTCTCGTTCTCAGTTTTGATCGAATTCAGTAAATTTTCATCCTAATAAATCCCCTACAAACGATAATGGTAAGAGTTACGAAATTTTTACATATTACGTAAATGTTGCACAGTTGTTACATATATTTGTCAGAATTGCGGTTCCTAGGTTCGAGATCATGTCAAAAAAAAAAAAAAAAAAAACAGCTGAAAGGAAGAGTAAGTAAACATAAAGAAAGAAAGAAAGAAATCTATAACTATTATTTGAATTGTTGGATTGGTTTGGAATTGAAGTAATGTTTGCTTATAATGATGTCGAGAAGTATTAATAAAACGAAATGGAGATTATTAAAACGGTTTAAAATGTAATAAAACAAATTAAAAAGTTTGAAATGTATTACAACCGATTAAAAGCTATTCAAATAAATTAAAACGTATTAAAATAAATTAAAACATTGTGAATCCATTAAAACAGATTTTTACTCATTAAATCATATTAAAACTAAATAAAATGCATTAAAACTCATTAAAACGCATTAAAACAAATTAAAATATATTAAAACAAATTAAAATGTATTAAAACAAATTGAAATACATTAAAACATAATTAAAACATAATTAAATTATATTAAAAAAATTAAAAATCATTAAAACAGTTTAAAAAAGATTGTTCGTGATTTTTAATCATTTTTCATTGCTTTCAAAAATATAATCCCTTTTGTAGTAAAACGCACATCTCCCTACAAATTAATCTTTTATTTCTCACAGGGTGGTTTGTGGTTTTCGTGATAACCCGCGAACACTGCATGACAATTAAACGTTTATGTACGATCATCGCGTCGTACGGAAACTATTCCGCAATACGATGTGCGGTATAGATGAGAAAGGCAAGTCTCTTAATGTACTAAATGGCTCTAAACGGCGCGGCGCGCAGTTCCGTGGGGAGTGTATATACGACCAACACTTTCTACGTATCATAAATGGAAGTAACATACAATGTAATTAGTGTAGGAATGTTTGTGTATGTGTGTAACGGAAAATGTAGTTGGGTACATATTAACTAATACACGATGAATTCTTCGATATTCCCCTCAGGGTGGTTCGGGTGGTCTGACTTTCGCTTTTATGCGATTCTAATTGAATTGGGAAAACACCGAACTCGAAATGATATTTTTCGTATAGAGCATAAAATGACATTTTGCGCCCGCAATGCGAACGATGCGAACATTAATTTTTTCAATACTTGATTTCAATGATTTAACTCGTCAATTCATACCATATACAATGTACTTCTGCACGCGTGCGCAAAATCGCATTTTTCGCCTCGAAAACGAAGCGCAAAATCGCGTTTTGCGCTTACCATGACGAAAGATTAGTTTAACATTATTTTTTATTTTACATTATTGTGCATTTTGAAAGACCATCCAAAATCACGGCATGACGAAAAAATGGCGTTTCCAAAACCGTAATCCTTCAATAAATTGCGCAATTCGCAATCGACGAATCGCTCCGGTGCTATATATAGTAAATTGATTACATTATCCAATGCCATTACTTTAAAAGAGTCCAATTTAAGTAACGCAATAATGGCTCTCGGGCGGCACGAGGAATAAATATTGACCCACACCGCGGAATATTTCAGCCGTAAGTTTGGGGTCGATTTGGGGAACGTTGTGGGAGTATGGAGGAACGCGCGCCCGTTTTCGTATCGAATTATGACAGAATATAAGTCGGATAACGAAACCGCCCGTTAGCCCCCTTCTTATCTATAGGCAATGTTACGAGACATCCATGTATATGCGGAACTTTAAGGGGAGACGACGACCACTTGATAGTTTACGACCGACCCAGATCTCCTACATATACACACATCACACATATATATACGCCTGGAGTGACAGAGGGTTAGCGACCGCACTATATACGAAGAGGACGACGTAAGAATAAGGGAGCTCTCTCCGCATATCAGCATCACTGTATAGCGGGATGCTGCGAAGCGCGTGTTCATCATATGTTTGCGGAACCGTATACGCAACCCAAAGAGGGTACATATATATATATATATATATATATATATATACAGTGAAATGCGATTGGTGGGGATATTGATCTTGCCTGGAAGGTTGCCATGGTGGAAGCTAGAGCAAAGGAGCAAATTCCTTACATGATTATTCTTTTCTCTCTCTCTCTTTATCATCTTCCTTTCCTCGTCTCCCCATACGTCCATCTTCCTTCTATCGTTCGATTTCTTTTCACGTCTCCACGACATATATATCCAACGACCGACGAGACTAATTCCATTTGGGTCGAAAAAATTATGCGAAAAGCTGTTCGAGTATACATATGCGAACGAGTGATAATAGCGAGTGAGAAGGTCAATATTTTGCTATTGCGCGTGGTGGCTCGAGTCCGTTATTACACTACTACTATATCGCCATATATATATATATATATATATGTACATGCACGTGCATCCATGTCATATGTCATCAGTACGCAAGTTGGAGACTGCACGTGCGATGGGTTTGTACAGCCCCTTTTACCATATACGATCCCCCCAGTGCCGACTAAGCAGAGGCTCTTATACCCCCCCCCCCCAAGCCCCACCTCAGACAAAAGTTTCCTACCAGAGTAGCTACTTTATTCCAGTTTTATCGATCCTTTTATCTTTCTCGACATCCGAAATGCCTCATTCCGACGACGACTGTGTGCTACTTCTCTTCTTGCCTCTCTCTATCTCTCTCTCTCTTCCATTCGCTTTCATATTAAACGCGTTTGTTATCTTATCTCGCGTCTGCCACCAACGACGCTCTTTCTCCCGTTATCATTTTGGGTTCATTACTCAGCATCCGCTATCGTCGACTTTTCTCTCGCACGGGGTGTATAACTGTGGGGGCTCGTCAGGCTCTGCGATTCTTGCATGCTTCTCTTTATCTAACTGTCGGTCTCCGTCGGACTCATGTTGACAGTTATCTTGGTGGGATTAAATTCTGGCGCCCCGCACTTTTCGTTCTGAACGTATATATATATATATATATATATATATATATATATATATATATAGCTTCCCGGTGATAATGCGCTTCGTACTGGGCTTTAGGATTTACGCCTCACAGTTTACACTTGATGACGAATGAAAGGTAATTTACAGGAATGGTAGTGCAGGGGGAGATGATAATTCAGAAATACGCGAAGAAGCTTCGACGTCTTCGAAATCTGTTAAGCTCTATCGGATGACTTTTCATTTATCAAAGGGGGGTTCTGATAAAATATCCCAAGGAAACACTGTACAACTGGATTATTACATATCCTGATGGAGCTTATCATCGCCTTATCGTATATATATACCGAGTGATCTTGAATGCGACCGATAGTTCTATTTCTTCTTCCCTCATTATCGGTACGAAATCATCGTCTTCATATTCCAATTAAAACTCTAAATGTTATTCTCCAGCAACTGTCGCGAAATCCGACAGTTTCTTACCGGTATATATATATATATATATAGTCATGACTGACTCGAATTGAGCTGTCGCAGAATTGAGAATCTGATTTTATGAAACTTAATAAAACAAGGCGAGGTTGAGAGCACGGGCGGATCGAACGTTATACCGCGCAGCGAAGACGTACATCGAATATTACAGCTTTGTACGTCAAGTGTCGCCGATAAGAAGCCTTTATCGAGCGCATTTTTACAGCTCTATTTGCGTGAGTGAGAAAGCTGCGACGGCAAAATAAGGTGCGATAATACGCGACGAATTTGAGCGCTAATAATCGAGTACATTGTAGATGTATCGGGGCTGTTTTCGTTATAATAAGTACAATTAGACATTAAACAAATGTTTTTCAATCAGCAGAAAAGGTTTTAATTATAATTATTATTATATTTTTTATATGTAAAAAGTTGATGATTATTTATTGTTAATAAAAAGGATCAATAAGAAGCTATTATATATTCAATCACAGTATATCATATTTAAAATAATGTCGGATATCTTACAAACCAATAATAATTGCAATAACTTTTTACACAATTTAAAACAAAACAATTGTTAGTTGACCCTTGAAAACTATGCAAATATACTGGCGTGAGGGCCAAGGGCATGCGAAATATTCGAAATATTTCTTCATCGAATTTACGAATTTAAATATATTTATATGCAATTGTCAACGAGTTATTCGATATTTTTTATGAAAAAGTGGCTAAATTTTCACTCCCAACAATTTAAAGAATACATTAGGTTTATTTAATTTTAAAACTTAAAGAAATACGAATATCCCATATATACTGTATGAAGTACATCATTTTAGTTATTCGTGCGGTAAAATGCATTTTCCACACTAGTTGCGAAATGTACTATTCTTCATTTCAGAATTTATTGAAAAACTCTAAATATTATATAAAGTTATGTAATTTGATTTACTTAAAAAATTATTGTTTAATATATTATTTATTAATTAAAAAGAAATCTATATGTACATATATATAGCTCCAAATTAGTGAAAATAGCCTCCATTACTTTAATGTATATATCCATGAAGATGTGACTGACAGAAAATTTTTAAATGTCTTCTCATTCCGATTTTCCAAAATATAACCAGAAATCGTCTATATATATGTAAGTGTTTAAATTGGACGAAATAAAAGAGAGTTCGGCAATCCATGGGATCAACTGTGCTCACGGGCAAGAAACGAAACGAAATTACTCTGTCTGGGAAGAATTGTCTTTTTTATTGTTTAGTTAACTGCGTATCACTCGACACTAAGAATGGCGGTACCAGTAGAATAGTAGAATGATTCTATATTTCCGAGAAATCCGAGATAAAGGAAATGGAGAAAAGTGCCAAAATCTGATGACTTTGATCACACGTTTAACCTATATAGTTACTTTTAAGGGATAAAACTGGAGAGCTCTGACTTTTAAAATAGTTGTACGTTCAGATTTACTTAAATTCAAAAAAATTGAAACGTTGGTAATTAAATGAAATCAATTTTTTTTTGAAAATTCGATGTAAAAAGTCTCTAAATATTTGATCGATCATAAAACACCGAATGATGTGCCACAATACTTGGGAGAAAAAGGAGACTCCAAAACTAGCCGACTATTTCCGATTGACCGAACGGAAACCGAAATATCTCAATTTATATGAAAAGAAACGAAATTACTTCGACGACCTATAGCGTTTGTAGGTCACAAGTATCAAATGTGGCATTTTGGGTGTGGAGATTTATTTCTCTCGCTCCTTTTTTATCAAATCTCGCTACCACACACACCTCCATAGAGATCTAAAAATGTCTTAGCTTGATTTTCTGTGATTCAAAAGTTGTTGGAATGAAAAAAGAAGTCTTCATAATATATTCGTAACGAAGTCGATAATAATCAGTTTCAGTTGTCCTGTCGAAACAAGGAAAAGTCGTTCTAGAGACTACACTTTTTTTAGAAGATCGAATCACCCAAGAATTGACTGAAAACTCTTTGATTTCTCCCAAACTTTACAGCGAACTTCTGTATATAACATTGTTGGACCAGTGATGCATTGTTCGTCGCAAAAGAAAGGAAAAAAACAGCATCCTTTCCACAGAATCACATTATCAATTACACTTAAATTGTCAGAGTCTCGGTCGGTGTCGCAAAGGAACCGAAAGAAACCGGAAGTAGCTATCTATAGTTTATAGTATATCGACAACGGCATCCGGTTCAGAAGATTCCTTCAATGCTGGGATTACGATTGGCTCATTGCCTACGAACATTCATTCTTTTTCACGCCACGCCACGTAATCACTTGGCTGCAATTAAATGCGGCAATTTATAGAGTACTACAAAATTAATTTGCTCCGAATTTTCGGCTGGGTATATTTGCACGACCTCGATGATTGCTGTTTAATTGGAACTGCCATCCAATTCACAAATCTGTTTCGTGTCGTCGCAAACTTCTGCTTCGCAAACAATCGCTGATGTATTTATTATGCCACCAAATTCAATTTCTGGTGTTTATGATTCGCACGTATACTTGTGGTTCGATGCGACATTGTTTATGTTGTTTGCGGGTGAGTTATAGAAATCGGCATAATTGCGTCAATAATTTGCTGGAATATTGCAGGAAAAGTGCAGACTTGATCAAATTAATCTTTATTTTCATTAAAAGTGATGTTTGCCTATTGAAAAGTAAGAATCAATAGTGACTCAAATTTCAATTTTAAAAATTCATTTTTTTAAAAATGGCTTTCATTCCAACAATTTCTATATAAATTGATTAAATGTTTTCGACTGATAATTGAAACAGATGCCGAAGAGTAAAAATTGAGCCACTCTTAAAAACAAATGAATTGTTCGAGAGTGATATTTCACTCCAGTTTGGAGTGAAATCTCACTTCAAGAAATTTGAAAAGTTCATTTATGAGTGCGGTGGTTGATTTTTCAAAAAATGAATAATTTTTTCGAAAAATATTGAAACACGCACGTGAAAGTACAAAAATTTGTACGACATAAAAAAGTTACAATGACACAAATTTGTTACATTTAAAAAGAATAGTGCGTAAAGATAAATAATATTTTATGCAAAATGTTCTTTGTATACTTCTATGCTAAAATGTTATAAAAAGATTCAATGTTAATTTAATCATTTAAAAATTGATTAATTAGATAAATTAACTGCAAACATTTGTATGAAGTTATTGTATCGTGGAAGGGTTTAAATTTTCTTATATCAGAAACAACATCAGCTCCCCTCCTCAATTACAGCACCACGATAAGAGGAAAAAGAAAAGAACAAAAAAATAAATAAAGAACGAAACAAGAAGGGTGAACTCAAGGAGGTAGGAAAGAATCTTTTTCCATTTGTAAAAACAAAGGAATTTTAAGCGTCTCTGCCCTCATCGCTTTACAATCCGAAAATAAACAACAACAATAAACATATAATAATAAACGTGACGCTTCCTGATTATTTCTTAGACATTAATATTTTTGATCCAAGAATTTGTAAACAGAATAGTACATTACGATACAAGTGCGCTAAGTAGGTGATTCATGCACGAGCGGAGTTGGCGCCCGAGCGCAGCGAGGGTGCCATAGCCCAAGTGCGAAATGAGTACCGGCCCAGCACTGGCGAAGTACTGGCTAATCTAATGCCGATGATCGGCAGATAAACCGGGCCGACACTGGCCAAAAG
>JAPYZR010005449.1:0-13873 GCA_030522945.1 Trichopria nigra
ATTTAGTATGAAAAATGCAAAATCTCGATTCTGTAAAGTCGTTAATCAGAACTTAGTTTTCAGGGTATCTGATTTTGAATGCAATTTCGAAAATTTAAATTTTTAAACAGGGCGGTGAAAAGGGGGAAACGTTCAAACTGCGTCAAATTGACATTGAATTCAAATAGGACTCCGGGCTGTTGACTTTGATTGTAGTATCAAAGTTAGGTGATTTTGTTACCCCGTACTAAAGAATTACAAAATTGTGCGGACAAATTAAATACTTTGCCACTGTGCGGAGGGCGAAGTCGTGAAAATGGACGTTTTCAGAATATTACAAATAACACGAAATCTAGAAACATTAAATTTACAGTTATTATGTATATAGTATATAATAAAATATTCATAACAAAGAACACGGAATGGTTGCGGTTGAGTAAACTCATATATTGTTTTAATAAGTTTTCCTTTTAGGACATTATATTCATTAACCAATTGCCCATTGCAATATTTAATGGATAAAATATAATAAATTAATAATGAATTCTCGCACATTCCCGAATCCACGCGACATTAAAATCAAACGTTCCTTTGCGGTCTCGGGTTCAGCAATGAAGAAATAAACAAAAACAATAACGACAAATACAAATCGATTAAATAAATGTTCGGATACGCGTCTCGGCAAGAGTAGAAGGTAGTGTTATTTTCAATACATTGTGCACGGATTTAATTGACGCTCATTGCCCTAACAATTTTTATTTTTTTTGGACATATTCGTGGACTTTCCGCAGCATTCGAATCAATCCAGCAAGTATGAAATATCAGATTATTTAAAGAATGTTTAATTTCCAGATTAATTTTGGATTTTGAATTTTACATACATGTGCTTGAAGAGACTTTTTTTTTGTCTAATATATTAGAAAAAATGAAAAGTGAGGTTTCGATTAATGTTTTCAGATGTTTTGGCGCAATTATATAGGCCACCAATTATCTGATTTATACGTATAAGAGAAAAATCAATTCTGTTTGGAATGAAGAAAATTTGTTCGTATCCACTGAAATTGAGGGAAGATACACGGAATTGAATATACAAAACTTATCAATAATCCAACAAGACTGCAAACTTTTCGTAGCCCTGTCTAATTAATTAAATTCCTTTCGCTGGAGTTAGAATGGCATCACCGGCAAATGAAGGCGGTGAACGAACATGCACCTGCGATGACATGATCCCGATTTTCTTCTTCATCGACAAGGAGAAGACTTCTGACGATTTTTGTCAAACAGTCGCAAGTCGTATACGAATGCTCCTGCGGCACACCAAAAAATCACACCATCCCATTGTGATAAATTCAATCAAGTATCATTTACGTACCGATTATCACTTGAGACGTCTTATGGAGACGGAGACATCGAGGGCATACATCGAGGTAGCCATGGACTGTGCATCGAGATTGCGCGTATTCTCTGCGGTTGAAAACTATCTGTTCCTGAAGGGGATACACCCCCCGCCGACAGATACCGCCACTGCTTACAAAGTTGCCATCAGTAATGCCCTAAGGACAAGCAGGAAATGCCAAGTTAAGTTGATGTACCATCTCGCGGAACTTTACACTTTCAATCATCCATCATTATGGAGTTCCCATGAAGAGACTTTTAAACGAGATGCTATCAAACACCTTGGCTTGACGGCGGACAATCTGGAATCGTTAAAATTTTTGCATGACGAACGAGTGCCAGCGGCTGAGGCTATCTGCATAGTACCAACGATGGCTTTCGCAACGTGCAGTATCGAACAATTGGAACATTTCTTAAAGTGTCTCTCGGTTGCATTTGCCTGCGTTAAGAAGTCCGAACGTCAGTATCTCCATGGCCTCATTAAAATCCGATGCTTTCCAAAGATGTTGGATGACAAGGACATCAAAACCACCACGTTAAGCAAAATCCTAATGAATGCACAGGAATCTCACGACAGTTACGATGTTCCTGACATGCTTCCGAAATTGAAAATACGCAAAATACCGGAAAAGTGTTCGCAGGACTCTCCGCGACTTCCATTAACTGAAATGATACATATCGTAAAATGCATCGACAATATTGACCTTAACAATTCGCTGTACGTGATACTCCTTATTTCCCGCATGGTGCGGGAAGAAGACATCGACATCCTCTATACTATATTCATGCACAGATTAATAAGTCGGTGCTTTAGTTACTCGGATTATTACGTTGATGATATGCAAAATTTTAAGAACTCATGTCTGAAGAAGATCGTTCGAGACGAAGGATATATTACCGACGACCTGAACAAGTCAATAGCTGAAATGCCTGAAGCTAATGGGCTTGCCAAGAAGTTGAAATATCCAGCCGCGTTATGCGTAGAAATGATAGGGACTTTTGAACCAAACATCGATACCGACCAGCAATCGAACAAGGCAATGGTCTCTGCTTCTGAGTTTGTTTTCACCGACGAAAAGTGTGTCTTAAATCTTTTGGCCCTGCGAAGAATGAAATATAAAATCAGCAGACATGTACAGGGCTAAGTTGTATAGTGGACGCGATAAGGCAGGAGTCTCTGAGGTCGAACGCTCGATAAGAATTTCTATGATTCTTAAAGATTCCTCGTACTGCCTCCAAAGTTGACGGCACGACGTTAATGATGAACGTTAACTTCACTACTTTCCAACCTTCCAGTAACGAGTTTTTTGGTCTATTTTGTCCAAATTGACAATCGAATGGTAAAAATTGTAAATAATAAGTAGAATAGGGAAGACAGTCCATCAGAGAGAAGAGCTGGACGAATGAAAGCATAAACGTTATCAAAATCGAATGACTGTACCGTATGATGATGTTTTGTACGATGATGAATTCTCGTACGCAGTGGACGAACGTGTTAAAATATTGTCGGTTTTAGTATTAATAGCATTTCATTATGTCTACGTTTAATCAGTATATTATTGTTTTTAATTTTATGTATACATAAAGACGCGATGGTATTTATTCGGAACGAATAATAAAGAAGCAATGCATCAATTAATTGCGTTGTATTATATTAAGCGCTACATCTAACCTAGCCTATCATTCTAATGTGTTTTAACATCGTCCAACAATGTTGCAACATTAGGACTAATATTTTTATTAGAAATCGACAATATCCTTATCATTTTCCGGTTGTCGAGTCCTAAATTTTCAAGGTACGTATGGTCCAGAATATGAAATTCAACATGGCGTTCCCCATTGCGGGGTCCGAAATAAAATTTTGATGCAAATATCTCTGCTATAAAATTATAAACATTTTCGAAATTATATGTTACGATCAGCGAGAAGTTCTTCATTCATCGAGGAATATTCTGCAGTTTTTGTAGGGAAATCTTAAAAAATGTAGGATAAATTAAAAATATTCAAAAGAGGGTCCCTAAAGAGTTTTATCTTTAGGAACTGGGGCGAATACATCCCTGATAGCAAAACAGCATGTAAGTTCGCAATTATCCGACTATACACCGACAATACACCGAAAATATGCCATTTTTATAACATGTTTGAGCAGGTCCCTAGTTGAAATTGTAGTTTCCTATGTATATGTTATATTTTCTAAACGAAATTCGTGATTACTGGCGACAATATAGAGGAGATTCCAGAGGTACACCGAACCTTGGTTTGTAAACAAACCCATAAAATTTAAAATACGTCCAATTTAAAATGCATTCTAAACTCTTCCTCGGTGATCGCTGATTGTTGTTGGATTTCGTTCCAGACAATGTAATCAGTAAATTTTAAAAATATAAACAAAGCGATTGTTTACAAAGCAATAATACTTTTGAAATTATGTTTTAAATAAGTTTTTGTTTTTACTTTACACTGTATATATTCATTATGTTAATGGATGAAATATTAATAAACGTAAACATTCACATTCGTGTCGCGTTATTATAAAATCAAAGGTATAACGTAACTTTCCACAATTACGAAATAAATAATAACAGTGATGACAAATGTACAAATCGATGAAACAATAAACATTTGAATACACGTCTTGGTTAGAGAAGAAGGCCGTTATTGTCAGTAGCTTGGCCACGCGCGTTATTGACGATCATATACAGCCCTATAACAGTTCCTTTAAAAAATAATCATGGATATTTACGACGGAATAGATATCAGCAAGTATGACAATCAGATTATTTGAAAAAAAAGTTTAATTACCGTGTCATTGTTCAATTTTACATTCGTTATCATTTGAATCAATTTGTTTATGTTGCACTGCGAAACGTTAATGGATTCATGAAGCGATTGAATCGTCTAATAAGATTCTTTGATGCAACGAACACGAACTGTAAAAAGACGTCAAACTGTCATCATTTCGACAATCCGTCAGAATTTCTATGGCATTTTGACGTCATTTTACAACTCGCTGCGAAGGATTATTTTATAACAATTTCCTAAAATTAAAGTGGAAATACATTTTTCTGTATTATTCGTTGGAAAATATTTTACGGAAACGTTTGAAAAATATTACTTACATTTCTCGAAAGCTGTTTTACCCATCATTAATACTAAAAAATGTTAATACGGTTCGACCGAGTTCCGTGAGCCGACGCTAGATACCGCCACCACCGCCCCCTTTAAATACGCGCGAAACACTTTTGTTGTCAAAAACTTTCAGTTCACTTTTTTTTTGCAGTTTACAGATAGTAGATTTAAGTAAATACTACCGGTAAATAGAAAATTCTAGGATAAGCCGTTATCACACGCGATAAATCGTTTGTATGTCTGCAAAATAAGACCCCTGCATTGTACGTAAATGCATACAACAGGGAGGCCACCTTCCTCGGACATTCAATCGCGTGGATCTCCTTTCAATTTCAATGGATGCAAACAAATTGTCTTTCGGAATTTATTTCTCTTTTGCATAAAAATACGACATTCGTGGTTGACCTTGTCCATAACTGTGCCAAAAACGCAAGGAAACCTTGAATAACATAAATATATAATTAGGTACATTTTCTTCTATACGTAGAATTACAATCAATGAATCAATGCTACCTGTAAAATTAAAAAAAAAATACAAATTAACAATAATTAAGAACGGTGTGCATTTCGCTCGTTCTCGACAAAATAAACGTAAATCGCCTCACACATTAGACGTTCATGTTTAATAATCGAACAACACTGTATGCAAGAATGTCTAAAAATTGTTACACTTATTGCGATAAAATACCGGTGCAAAAAATTCGTCGAGCAAAGTTCTTCGCTAGATCTTGTGATTCGATATTTACCTTTAATATCGAATTTAAGCCTATAATGTAAGACGATTCTACGATATCAGATGTAACAATTTTCAGTCCTTCGTTTGCGTACAGTGAGGTTTCAGTGTCCTTGGACGCATTTTAAGACTTGACGATTCAACCGTTGCGTCGTTTAAACTAATTAATTAAATTCCGTTCGCAGTAGCATGGAGGACTCGGACATTGATGCACCAAGCCATGTGATAACCGCTAATTACTCGGCGTTTGACATGTTACCGATTTTTTTCTTTACCGAGCATGATAGGGCTTCTGATCAATTTGATAAAATAGTCGTAACCCGCATACGGATGATCCTACGATACACCAAGAAAACACACCATTTTTTTGCAATCGAGAGATTTGTGCGCGATATAACTACAGATACTGATTTGTGGGAACTTATGATGTCGGGAAATGCACGGCCACTCATCCAGGCAGCTTTCAGGGAAGCATTGGAAATATGCGAATGTTCTCCAATCGAAGCCTTCTCGCCCTTGGAGAGAATAAACAAAGACCCAACTGAAGGAGAAGCCATTGATCACCTCGAATGTATGAAGATTGCCTTGAATGTAATCGATATATCCCAATTTAAGTTGGCATATCATCTCATACGACTTAAAACGTCTACTTGTCCACATTTGTGCATATCCTTTCAAGATAATGTTAAACGACTTGCTCGCGCATATGGTGGGGCGACGGACGATCTAGACTCATTAAACTTTTCCGTCCACGAACAGGTGACGTTGAATGAAGTTATTGACTTGATACCAGAGCTTAATACACAAATGAGCTCTATCGAGCAATTCGTCCATTTCATAGACTGCCTTAAGGTTGCGCTTGCCTGCGTTAAGCCCTCCCAACGTTTGTATCTCTATGACCTTGTCAAATTTAAATTTTGTCCATGGTTATTGCAGGACAGGGACATCCACACGTACTCATTGAGCGAAATCCTGACCAAGGCACACAAAAATATCGCCAATGCCGTGACTCCCGATTTATTTCAGCACTTTGATACGGGCAGACAGCGGTCTTTCCTCGAAAGCGACCGAATTCCATTATCCGAAATGATGAACCTCGTGAAAATGTTCGATTGCGAAAGTGGCATTTTAGAGATCCTGAATCTGATATTCCTTCTTTCACGTATGGTGCGTGAAGAAGACATTGACTTCCTGTATACTATATTCATGCACACGTTAATAAGTCGGTGCATTGCCTACCAGGAATTCTACGTTAATGATATGCGCCTTTTTAAGCACTCATGTCTGAAGCAGATCCTTCGAGCCGAAATAGAAGACATTGAAGGTAACACGTTGGAGTACCTTGAAAGTATGATAGATGAAATGCCTGACGGTAATGGACTTGTTAACATGTTGGAACGCAAATATCCAGCCATATTGTGCGTACAAATGATTGGGATTCTGGATTCGGACGGCGATATCAATTGGCAAGTGTCTAAGGCCGTTGAATCCGCTATGCGCTATGTGATGCCTGACGAAATGTGGATCTTGAAACTTTTAACCAAGAAGTACATCAAAGAAAAAGTCGGCGATAATGTGATGATATAATCTATGGAGTACGAGATTTACTTCGATTGGAAAGTTAATTCGATAAGAGTTTCTACGGTTCTCGAAGATTTCTCGTATTCGTTTCGTCTTAAATGACGACGACGTGATGGTAATGAATGGAAATGAACTTCATTCGGTCCTTACCTTTCAACAATTAATGTTTCGGCCAATCTTGTCCAAATCGTCCAAAGAATTGTCATTTGTATATAAGTAGAATCGAATTCGATTAGGACGAAGAAAGTCCAGACGGAAGAGCTGGAGGAATTTCATGTACGTTGAAGTATATGTGCTAAAATGTTGTCTTTGTTATTATTATTATCAATAATATTATTTACTACATGCGTACATTCAATAAGTCAATTATGTAAGAAGAGTAGATTGTATTGAAATAAAATTATATTTTTATTTGCGTGTTGAGGAGGATACGTTACACAGTGAACATCTGAATTTGGGCAAAATTCATTTTTATTGTATACATTTTTAATAAACCTTCTTATCCATTAATGCATTTCTATGTATTATAATCATGCATGACGAAATTTGTTGCTCGGGATTTTTCCCAGTTGCTGGTTACCAATCCATTGTCAGATATTTGCGAAATTCATTGCGGCGGGACCAATATGGCGGGCAAACATCCCGGTCTCTCTTGCCATTTTAGAAGATTGCATTGATCTTGTGCTTCTCTATTCACATTTCCTTGCTTCTTTTAACCAGTAACGATTTGCAGCGATTGTAGATCGATTTTCAAAATGGTAACTGAAAAGGTAATTCATTTATCAAAATATTTTCAGGGACTCAAAAATGTTGTTTACTTCATTTTCGGTAGTAACATATTCAAATTTACTGTACGTATATATGTATCAGACAAAAATATGTTCATTTTATTCAAATTATTATAAATTTAATGTCATCGTCGAATGAGAGCTTCGAATGTTGGTTTGATTTCAATATTTGGTTTTGGTATATCCATTTCGATTTTTAATGCAAATTGGGATGGTCCCCATATCATTTTCTTATTTTGAAAGTTGTAACCGACACACAGGACATTTAAAAATAATTATATTATTCACATTTCTATCCTAAGCAGGGGCAGAACTTTAATTTCGACATTTAAACATACATTTAGACAACATGGCGATATTAAAATCAAAGATGACGGACCTTTGATGCCCGTATATACGAGATCGCGCAATCGAGTTCTATAATAAAGTTATAAACAATAACAATAACAACGACAAATACGAATCGACGAAATAATAAACGTTTCGGTTATGGAAGGAGGCAGTTATTTTCAGTAAGTTGGCCACGGACTTTAACGACGCTCATTGCCCTAACTTCAATTTTCAATATATATATAATAATTCAAATGAAATCTAAAATTTTTTGGTAATATTTTAAAAATGATTTCAAACTATTGTAAACTATAGAAAAATGTCCAAAATCTATTAAAAAAAATTTTCGACTACTCATGTAGTAAAATAATCATCCCGAGTCAAGAAATGCCTCTAATATTTTGAAAATCTTATAAACACAAGCTACATGTAGTCGATTTCAGAAAGATTTCGTAACATTTATTATTTAAGAGAAACGTTATGATTGGTCGATGTAACCCAATCATGGAATTTAATCCTTCTTCAATTGGTGGGTCTCAGGTGCATATATAATCCAAGACCTTTATTGCGTACAGAATGGAATCACCGGCAAATCGAAGGACTATTTCGAACAGTGGACCTGCAGGTGGAGTTACGAAAAATTACAGGGCATATCACATGATGCCGATTTTTTTCTTCACCAAAGATGATGAATCTTATTATTGATGCAGCATTAATTATGTAAATGTAATAAGTCAATTATATATTTGATTTTTATGTGAATATGATGGTATTAATGTCGAGCGAATAATAAACACACAACGGTCATTTAATTACCAGTATTATGCACTGCTATATCTATTTTTGTAATTTTAACCTAACCTAACCTACAGCATTGCAACGATAGCCTCACTAATTGCTACCTCAAGGGCGGCTTTCGGTCCTAACATCGCTGGGTTTATTTGTTTGGAGTATGGTGTCTCTAGACACACCGTTTTTTTATATATAGCTTTATAAATTAGGACGGAGTATGGGTGGAAGTAATAATCAATTTCACGGTCTTACATTAAATACCAACGATTGTATCGAATTTTAATGTCGTTAATTCGACTTTTACTTTGCAAAATTACTGTAAAAAGTTTAAAAATGACAGGATTGTTCGGTCCGCGGGATCTATGGATTTCATTCTTGGCACCAACAACATTTTTCGCATTATCTGTGTAAATCCTGTAACATCTACCCCTACGACTGAAAAATCTCTTTAACGCAGCTATAAACGCTTCAGTAGATAATTCGCTGGCCAATTCAAGATGTATAGCTTTACTACTGAGACACACAAATACACACACAATGCTTTTATCTTTCCCCAATTCCTGAATTTCTTTTCTTTTATATAAAAATGTCCGCAAAAATCTATACCCACGTTTAAAAACGGTCGCGTCATCTCAAAACGAGCTTCAGGTAAATTACCCGCATAATATATTCAGGACAACTTGGTTTCGCCTTAAAACATATTACGCAATCCCGCGTATTATTTTCCGCAGTCGATTTCTACCATTAATCGGCCAATATTTATTTCGCAAAAAACATAACGTGGATTGTAATCCTGCATGATGCAGCGATCTGTGAGCCTCGTATAGTATGAGGTCAGTGACAATATGCTTATTAGGTAGAACTAACAATGGGATGCTTCTCGTTATATTCTAGTGGGGCGTGCTTCAAACGTCCGCCAACTCTAATCAACCCATCTGAACCAATAAAAGGATACAAAGATACAATTTTACTAGATTTCGATAACTTATTATTGCCCTGACTTAAGGTTTGAATTTCGCTACGAAATGAGTCCCTTTGAACTACACGCAATATTTGCGTCGTCGCGTTGGAGAGTTCACTAACTGTTAAATTACTGCATGTTCTATCTATTCGTGCAGCCTTATTTATAAATCTAATACAATATGCAATAACTCTTACTAGTTTACTCATGGAAGAATATCTATAGAATACGTTCCAGTGCTCTGTCGTAGTTAAAGTTATCGCAGGTTTCATTTCGGGCAATTCTTGATTATCTTCTAAACACCTTTGTGAAGGCCACTCTTCACAGTCCAACTTTAGCCAAGCTGGTCCTTCAAACCATAATTTGGAATTAATAATTTCAATCGGCGACACTCCTCTCGATGCCATATCGGATGTTGGTACATATTTCCAGTCACATTTGATAGAAGTCAATTCTTGAATCTTGGCCACTCGATTACCCACAAATGTATTTAGAAAATGAGGGGGTCTTCGTATCCAATGCAACGTGATCGTTGAATCTGACCAGCAAATCATTTTTTCATTTGTGAGCCTTAAGGCACTTGATACAATTGCAATTAGTTCGGCTAAAAGCGAAGCAGCTGATAACTCTAATCGTGGCAAAGATACTCGGTTAAGGGGAGCAACTCCGGTTTTCGCAGAAATTAATTTGACTCCTCCTAATCCGGTTTTATCTACACAACGGAAATACACACATGCGCCATATGCCCTCTCGCTGGCATCACAAAATCCATGTATTTGTACATACTTTATATCGGTGGAACGTCATGGACGGGGAATAATTAAATTCTCTAACATCGGCAATTGCTTACGAAAATTAATCCATTTCGTCCCCAGGTCCATCGGAACGCTTTCGTCCCACGATAAGTGCAACTTCCAAAGAGATTGAATAAGTTTCAAATGATTGAATTTAAATATATTTAAAGAGTAAACAAATCCATTTATAAAGAACCGTTAAATTTGAAATTTTTTGGGTCATTTTCATGAACGTATGGTACATTTTGAGGACTTTTGTATAATTTGGGGACTGTCCCCAAAAAATAAATATATCTTTCGTATAGTTTGAGGACTGTGGTGTTACACGATGGTTAGTTTTTAAGCGGGGGTCAGCCCCCCCCCCCCCCCGCTAGGTATGTTGTGTCCTCCCTCCCCCCTTCGGGGGCGAAAATAGTATAGGGGCTTCCCCCCTTAAAACGTTGACAGTCCCCATATTATATATTAGATATACTTATATATATGACCTAGAATATGTATATATAAGTAGAGTTTAACCTACAGTTACAATATACATTATACAATTAAGATTAACAAATCAAGAATCGTTTTAGAATTGCATTTTTATCAATAATTGTTTTCTTTGTATATTCATTTAACGAAACATTTCGAAATTTCGATCCATTATAATAAACAGACAAGTAATGTAATATAATTTTCCTAATAGTATGCGGGAAATACGTGTTTCCCGTACTGTTTTTAGTGCCGGAAATGCGATTTCCCGCATACGCTTGCGGAAATTTTAATTCAACACACGGTTAACGAAATTCTTATAATTTTAATTGCAAACATGCAGAATCTATTCCACCCACTCTTTTCTCTAGCTATAATGATTCGAATACGTACATAATATATACAAATAAGTGTGACTTCTGATTAATTAAAAAAATAAATAAATAAATAAATAAAATGAAGTAAATAGTATATATTACTTCGAAAATGATTCTGTGCATGTTTGTTTACAAACGTTTAATATTATTAGTATTACTTCGAAAATGATACTGTGCATGTTTACAAACGTTTTTCGAAAATGATACTGTGCATGTTTACAAACGTTTCGTGGAACAAACGATCCTCAATAACAAAGGGCTCGCAATTTCGCTTTGGAACGGTGAATTTACATAACATATATATAGTTCCTCAACAAAATTCTAGTAAATAATTATGAAAAATTCAGCGAAGATTTTTGGAAATTTATAAAGATTGTACATTCTCTTTTATTTGCTCAATTGTATTAAAACTATTGAAGTTAATTTTTCATCATCTTTTACTTTATTTTGTACAGATATTATTTCTTCTTAATGGGGCTTCGCCCCCGTGACCCCCAGCGGGGGCTCCTCCCCTTGCCCCCCGCCGCCCACTCACGCATCTTACATAAGAGTATTTCCCGCATACTATATTAGGAAAAATGTCGTTCGTTACACGTGCGGGCGTCTCCCACACTCGAGTGATTGGAGCGTCACTCGTGCCCAGCTTCGCCGGGCACTCGTGGCGGTCCAATCACAACTCGGTGCGGGAAATCGCGTTTCCCGCACTAGTAACGAAATGTACTATTCCCACATGCAATTAATAAGATAGACTGAATAATTGTAGAAGTATTTATTAAATTGTATTTTCTTCGATAAAAACCAATTCAACTTACATTTATTTTTAAGAATTTAAAAAAATAGATCCTACACCCTACTGAAAATTCCCATATGGGATCCCATGTGGGAATTTCGCGTAAAATCCCACATAAGAACAAGTTGTTTTTTGGAATCAAAAAAATTCTGGAATATTTTTTAGACAATTTTAAACAAAGAAAGAAACATGTTACAATGCAATAGAATAGTTTCTAAGAAAAAAAATGAGCGGCACAGCAAAAATTTTAAACAAAAAAGAAACATGTTTTATTGTCGTAGAAATCCCGTACGGGAATTTTAAAATGGGTCAAACGTCAACAGTAGTAAAATGAAAGTTTGATTTTTTAGCTTTCGTTTTTTGGCCGCCATTTTGTTAAAAAAAATCGTACGATAAAAAACCAAAGCTTGTTGGAAACGACAATAAAAAAAAATTCCTTCCCACTCAAATTTTTGATTGATTAAAAATTTAAAAAAAATCGTATTTTTTTTTTTAAATTGTTAATTAACAATTGAAAATCAAATTTTTGAAATTTTTAAACCATTCTATCGTGAAGAGCTTACCCGAAAATAGTAGGGTTGGGTATTTTCCAAAAGATTTTCTTACTTTTTCACAAAGTTTCCTGAGCTCAAACGTAAGATACAAATTTTTTTGGGACTTAATGGGTTAAATGTGGGACATTTTTCTGTGGTTGTATATTTGTTGTCCTTTTAAATCTCCAGTCCAGAAAATACTTTTTGTCAAAATGAAATAATAATAGGATTGAAAGTTATTGTATCGCGAATTATTTCTTTCATCCGATTAACTCGAAATTTCGTTGATATATGCGAATCCATTGTCAGATTTTCGATATGCAAAATGTCGGACAAAGATCTTTGTCTCTCTCCCAGCAAACGAAAAAGGATCGAAATAATTCAATAGGAATAAAATCGTTGGTGTCTGAATCCAATTTCTCGACATGTGTGAATCTTTTCTTTTGAATCTCCAAAAAAGAATAACGCTTCGAGTTTTGAATATCTTTAATAGATTTGGAGGTTAGGATTAAATGTTAGTTTTTTCGAATCTTTTTTAATTCCTTTTCTTTTCTCGAGAGCCAAGAAATTGGATTATGTAGTTGCCGCCTTATTGTCATTTGTGCTTCTCGCCTTTTTTTTTAATGTGATTTCGAATGTGATTTTAAATTCTCATTCGAATATAAAACCGTCCGAATATATACATATATGCATACATACATCACGTGCGTATATGATGAGCGTATAACTTCATTTCATCCCTTATACCAGCTTAAACATGAATTTTAGCTCATATATGATATCTTACTTGCAGCAAATATAAGACCATCCTTTCTCGAATTATAACCTGCGCATTCAGTAAAAATGGTCTACTTCCGTTAACATCTTGAGAATAAGGACTACGGCTTTGTTTACGTCATAGCGCACAAAATATACAGATTCTTTCGTGTAAATTGACAAATTACTTTTCAATAAAACGATCTTCCATCTTGAAATGTGTATACACGAGTCGTACTATATATATGTCGCACTTTGAATAACTCACCGGGTAATATATATATAAAGGTTGGAGAAGGCAGTCGCTCTCTGATCTGTGGCGCCACCCACCGGTGATTTACAGAACTCCGTAGTATAGAGTCATATGAACTGAATAAAAGTTCAAAATACGTCACGGAATGTAAAGAAATTTTATAATTCTATTATTTAATACGAATAAAATGACAATTATTCTTTTATTTTCG
>JAPYZR010005451.1:0-10810 GCA_030522945.1 Trichopria nigra
ATTTTAAAAATCGGTCGAATAGATTTCCACCAAAAAATTCCCAAAATCGAAGAATCGGAAAAATTTTTGTTGGTGAATTCAATACTTTGCCCGCCTTGCATCAGGCGAAGTAACTAGGGGATACGGCCGCCAACCCCAGAAATTTCTGCTAATTTCGCTAATTTCTGTTGATTCGTTCGTGAGTTACAGCGCGTACAAATTTAGCGTAACGGACAAAAATTTTGTTATTGCATTTGATGAAAAAATAGGGAGTCATTTTTTTGTCAGGGGCACCAAATTCAATACTTATTCCGACCTACGGTGAGGGTCGAAGTAATAAATTCCGAAATAATAATGCGAGAATGTGATCAAAACATCCTGTATCGCGTTTACGGATGTTGCATCACGAATATGCAATAATGAGGTAAAATGTAAACAACTAACATGGGAGTATACTCGACACGGAAAACGTGCTAGAGTCAGGTTTGACAGATAGATTAAATGGGAAATATATACATTTCAAATGAAAATTCGGTGACGTATTTTCTAAATCTGGCAACCCATATTACATATAAGACAGATTACATATTACACTGAAATGCACGTAAACCATTTAATACAGTGGAATCTCCCGAACTCACATTTTCACAAATTCATACTTTCCTCAAACTTAGACCTCATCAATGATATCGAACCTCTCGCATTCAGGCAGTCCATTCCATGGTTACCTGCTCCATTGCCCCCTCTGACATATATATTATTATTATTATTATTTTATTATTATTATTATTATTATTATTATTATTATTATTATTATTATACGTCTTTATTAGGCTTGTTCCATATGCAACAAAATATAAACATACAATTAAAACAATTATCGAAGCCTAAATGGCGAGGCACAGCGAGAGCTGTTTTGCAGCCTCACCATATATATATATATATATAAATATATATATATATAGTGTAATATAACCAATAAAAAATGAGTTGATCTATTAAACCAGAATTCAATTTATACACATACACACACACACATACGCACATGCACACACACACACACACATATATATATATATATATATATGTGTGTAATGTAGAATACAAATATATGGTACATTTTACATCAAGTAGAATTATATAACTTTTTAATATTCTTGGTAGATACAACAACTAGACTAACGCATACATATTTATATCTAAAGTTTGAAGAAACTTGGGTCTCCAATGCAAAATAACACAATAAATGTGTATCAATTTATAAAAGATGTGTTTGTTAACAGCCGCAGTATTCTCCCAATACAGTGGCCTCTACCGATAACGACTAACACTAAGTGGTCTACTTTAAATACGTGTACGTTTAGTTCCGGATAGCCTGAGTGGACCCGAAAGTAAGGCGATCGCAGAACATTCTGTCATATATTACATACTTGTAAATATAAATAAATATTGATATTATTAATAACGTAAGATTTACGATTTATTTATTATTATTGTTTTGCAATACGTAATATATATTCAATTAAAAAGGAACATAGAATCTATTACTTGATACCGTAAAAGAGTTTTCATTTTGCCATAAATATTCACTGTCATCTCGTTTTGAATTTGTTTCTCGCAAATCTTAGTTGATTAATAATATAAATATTTATGTTAATAAGTATAGGTATATAAGGCAGGGTAGTCTGCGATCGCCTTATTGTCGAATCTACGTGGGCTATCCGAAACGTACACATATTTTAAAATATGCCACTTATTGCAAGTCGTTATCGGTAGAGGGCACTGCATTAGAAGATACCGTATATATAATGTAAAATTTTCTATAGTTATATATAGCAATAGATTCACGTCATACAGTGATTGATGAAAAACTAATAATTTAATTAATTTGATCTTGCCTTATTAGGACAAGTTCAATACGAATATACTTTAAAACTAGGGGCTTCGCCCCTGCGGCCTTCGGCCGCCAACCCCACCAGGGGGCTCCGCCATACCAAAAATCTTCTAATTCCATACACTTCGCGACGCCTGCATTCGTCCGTAAATAATTAGTGTTGGTTGTAAGTGCTTCATCTGAAGATTAAACTATATATTATAAATATAACGAATTTTTATTTAACGCGTGAAGGTATTTAAAAAGTTCTATAAATAAGGAAATTATAAAACAAAACGTCTCGTCGCAAGCTTCACAGTCGGCTCCATTTTTTAATGCCCCGCTCGCTTCAGCCTCACCGATCGTCATTACTCGTTATATTTTTTTTCAGTTCATCAACATTCGTCAACTATGTGAGTAGCTTTCCATATAAGCGCTCAAAACCTATTCTGTTCATGTGGAGATCACTACACGAGCCGAAGGCAATGAGATTCTTAGGTCCCTGATTTCGAATCTGCAGGTGGATTTACAAAATTCAAAAGGGCACATTTTGAATTCTTGGGAAATCATGTTGGATTTGTCATTTTGAAAGTTGAAAGTCTATCGTGCACCAATTGATTAAACTATAAATCAATTAATTATTTACAATCATGAAATATGATACAATAGTGGTGATGACGTGGTTGTGTGACGATGGATTTGAAGAATGTGCAGAGTCTTAATTAATATGCACTTAAACTTGTGATATGTAGTTATATATTTGTATTATTCAATCAATGTAACCAAATTTGAAACAATAGAATATGGTCGGGTAGTTATCAGTTTAACCATTGCAAGTAGGTCATACCACCTTAGCCCGCTACTATAATACATTACTTATTGAGCCTTTGTGATATAATAAGCATCGTCAAGCCCATATTGAAATATTTCGAAACCATTTATGCACTTCGGCGTGAAGTAGCTACGTCAATCTATTCGCAATGGAATGCATCCCAGGCCATAATAGGGGCGATATTGACTAGCGTCAATTCCGGAAGTACCAATTTAGATCGGTGTTTGTTGCCGAACGTGCCTGAATGAATCTCTACGTCATCGGCAACGTCAACGAATGACTCAGGTCTGCGAACGCGTAGTAAAACTGCGACATTCTTCCACACCATATCACTGGCGCTGCTTCAAACAAATTTACCCGACGATTCGAATGCTTGATTCAATCTGTTTGACGCCTGCGATCTAATTTTATTCACCGAAAGAAAGATCATAACATCATCAGCTTATCCACGAATAACGAAAGACTGTCATTTTTATAAAATTGTGTGTGAACGTATTCGCTCGTACACCGACGGTTTTGAACTCGACCTCGAGCACGATTTTTTTCATCGAAGTGTTATTCCTTCGACCCATACCGTATATTCAATCGAAAAGTTGAATTTGGTCACTCGATTAAAGAACGTGTTTTTTTTTCATCAAACGTCCACGTTTGACATCACGCAATAAACCAAAAATGCTAAAAAAAATATTTCTGTCCGTGATCTTATACGTAACTACGTACAAGATGACTGTACATATGGGTATAGTAACACGAAAAAATATAAACACGTGTATCTTTTTCAATTCAGTAGCAAACAAAATTAACCTCACCATAATCGACGCTCATTTTTCGGAAAACGACCTTCCTCACCGCTCACTTACATTCACAGTTGGTCATTTTTCCAATGCTGGTATAGGAACTTTAGATGAATCTTTTTTTTCTTTGGTTTTAAAAGGAGTTCTTCCAAGTATCCGAACGGCATATTCACGGAATTCGAGCGTGGTTTGATCGGTCAATATTAGAGGTCGCGCGTTGTGATGGCGTGAGGTATATGTTGGATGTTTATCTGGCGTCCTTTAAGGGATGCTGATTAATCTTGCTAGTTGAACCGTAATAGCATAGAAGCAAGTAATGCTAACCTATGTCTCTCTCTCTCTCTCTCTCTCTCTCTCTATATATATATATATATATATATATATATATATATATAAGGGTTGGCTGCGCGGGGGGAGAAGAATTTTTCACATATTGTTAAGTGAATATTAATTTTCAGTTTTGAAATGATGTATCCCTATATTGTGTATGTGTGATTGTTCAATTTCAATTAATTACCGTTTTTTTTTTAAGTTTCTAGATATTTCATTGTTTAATTGGTCAATCCAAAATCAAAACCTATAGCCTTTAATTTTGGTAGTGTATTCCACAATTTTTTTGTCATTAAACATTTTTTAAAGTGTCGGTATTTACAATTTTTCCTGATAATGTTTTTTAGCCTTTCCCCTCCATATCAGTATGAAAAAATCCCAAAATCTAATCAGATCTAAGTTGTGCCAACTTTAAACTATAGACAACGTGCATTTTTGACATCTATTTTGGTTGGTGAGCTACACCGCGTGGTACGTACGTACGTACAGGATCACGGGCAGAGATTTATATTGCATTTTTGGTTTATTATGAAGTGAAACGTGGTCATTTTATGAAAAAACATATGGTAATTTTTGTCGAGTAATAAAATTCATTACTTCGATATAACCTAACTTATGGATTGTAGTAAAAATTTTAATTACTACAAACAAATATAATTTTTTAATCAGAATAAGTAGAACACAGGTAAATTATTAAAACGGGTTAATTAACAAGTCTATGGGATCGATCCATTGATAACGAGTGATGTAGCGAGTTCTTGGACCCAGATTAGAACAGGCAGACAATTTAATTGTATTTCGTTATATCACGAAAATATTATTATATTACATAAGGAAGCTTTTACCTCATTAGATATTGACTCTGCCATCAGGAATTTAAAAAGAATTGTTTATTTATTTTTATTTTCTGCTATAAAATAAAATTAAAACGTAGAAAAAACCACAAATTTTGTTATCTCACTTCCGTCACTTCTCGAGCGAGTCGAGTGAAGGAATAAGCCGATAGTTAATAACTGGTGCTGCCGTGTCTTTTCGCGGCCACGACTGGTCATTCTCGGATTCGTGCCAAAAATCTAGCACATAATCCGAACGAAAGAACTGAAAAAAACTTCTTCGAGGTGCATTGACTTTTCTTGAACAAAGGACAACATGTTCTAACTGCGTGCTTGTATCAACGTGCAACTTTATATCGACAAATAATTAGACCTTATATCCAGGATTGCATATGATTGTATATATATATATATGGGGCATTCTTTGTCAAATCTGACACCCCACCCTTCCAAAATTTGGCACAACATAGAGAGTTGTATGAGGTCTCATTTTGAAGCTATGATTGTCTAGTTTTTGTTTCTGATTGGTCTTCTTAAAAAATTTAAGATGGTGGTACCAATATGGCGCTTGAAAATAATAAACTTTCGAGAACGAACATAAAAAGTATTCATAGAATTGTCTGTGACGCCGAAATATTAAATTGTTTAGCTAGATTCTTTGTTTTTTGATGCGCAGATTACGAATCTAAAGTCAAAATTTGAAAATTAAAAATGGCGGATCCAATATGGCGGACAAATTTTGGAAAAGAGAATGGATTTTGTTGAGAATCGTTATTCGGGGGTTTCCGGGGTCGCAGATTACAAGTCTAAAGTAAAAATATGAAAATTAATATATTATCCAGGAAGATACTTGTGACATACAGCATTGCGGTCTTTACTGCCAGGCCTGGGATTCCATCCATTCCCGGGGCTTTGCGGAAGAATATACTCCTATCAGCTATCCTCATTTCGGCTTCAGCGACGACTGGTGGCTCGACTGTACCAGGTTCTGCCAACAGACCAGTGTCTATATACAGGTCGTTCCCGATGATCGGGGAACAAGTGGTTGACTACTCTGTCTAGGAAGCGCAGGTAAGATGGAGCTTTTATTCCCTTTGGCTTGATATATCTTATGACCGTTTTATATGGTCGCCCCAAGGGTCCCGGTCCATCTCCTCGCAGAAGTCTTGCCAGCACTTTATTTTTGCTGTCTTTATAGCAGCATTAAGCTTCTTCTTTTTTTCTTCGTAGGCCGCGGTTAGTTCTTGGTATGGGGGCTTGTGATGAGCTGTCTGATGCCGTCTTCTAGCTTCAAGACATTCTCGCCGGGTAGCAGTAATGTCCTCGTTCCACCAATATACTATATACATATTCATATATTTGAATTTAATATTGAATGATTCATATACGTCGTATATGTCTTGATTTATATGCGTAATCGTTATTATCATTTATTTGTGGTTCTTAATTGTCTAAAGCTTGAACATGTCATAAGAGAAAAGGGGCGGAGGGGGGAGGGGTGGTGGTATCATTTTTGTACAAAAAAGTCACTGTTATTGAACAAACTTCAATACATACTTCATCTGATCTATACGGTGTGATATATAAACGGTAATATTCTAGGCAGGAAACGAGTGAGTATCTTTATTTATAGTTGTCTGCTGAAAACAGTTGGCTTGCACGTGACAGTAGGTATCTGCATGTTAACATTTGCAAAGCACTTCGTACATTTTGTCGAGGTTTTGCGTTGTATGAATCTGCTTTAGCTTTGCCCGGGTATATATTATCATAATTCTGCCGCGAGCCTTGACGTTGTTGCGATATTTTTGGCAACGTCCCGAGGAACGAGCGTCGTCCGTTGGTTTATTTGGCGTCGATAACACAGTGTCGTATTTTTTAAACGCATCAATATAGTTAGAATTCGTTAAAGTTGGTATGGGCTTATGTGCAAAATAGTAAACAAATGGGTGTACGTGTCTCTATTATATATGATAAAAAAATATGTTCGCAAGTTTTTGGGATGTTACTTGGCATGTTAAATTCATCGTTATATCTTAAAGCAATATTTCGTCCAACCTACGTTGAAGGGGAGAAGTTATAAAAATTTTCATTTTCAGTTTTACAACACAAACATATAAATAGAAGGACATTAACCTATATGGAATTGTGTGGATGTGTATGGAGCAAATGTGAATTGGCATATCAAATTCATAAACTTATGGCACTTTGAGCGGGTGCGGCCGAAGGCCGCAGTCACGAAGTGTGTTTAGTCAGTGAGGCCCGAGGGGCCGTACACGGTCAATATTGCGAGCGAAGCGAGCTACGTGCGATAGAGCTCCAGGTGTCCAGGGGGCGGAGCCCCCGGTGGGGTCGTCGGCTGAAGGCCGCATGGGCGAAGCCCCTAGTTGTTTATGAAATGAGTCTCACATCAATCATCGCACCGGGCTCACATAACAGCTCGGTCGTTCAAAAAAATAAAATGAATAATAAATGCTTGGGATTGTGTGGAAGAAAGCGATTTTAAATTTTTTTAAAGTTTTTCGGTGTGGACATTTCGGTTTGGACTTTCTGTACACCAATCTTTTAAAGTATACAGATGTGTACCCAAATATATTCACCATGCCAATAGAGAGCAATAAACTGCATGACAAATGTCTACTTTTTCCAGGTTACATCGAAATTACATGTAATTCTGCAGAATGAACTGATTATGTTTTGTTAGACATCTGTACACAGTAAAATATTTTCAAAATCGTTCTTTTAAGACTGGTGATTCCTTCGGTACATCAAAATGTTCATTTTATTTGCGCCCATGAATTTTAATTCACGCCTAATCCAGTATAAGCTTTACCAAAGCTTGATTTGTGATAATCGATAATCGTTAAGGCATATATTCTTGAATTTCTGCAACGTTTGCGAAATTCCGTAAGCGACAAGGAAAGTACAGACAAACATAAGAACAGAATGCTCAATCAGCTGATCCGCATCAAGGGTTGTTTGTCGATAATCTCTCTGTTAACACATTACTCATTTTTCCATCGCGAAGAGTCGTAAGGAAGGCTAATCGGGAATGCCAAGAGGGAAAACTGCGCCATGTTTGTTGCACATGCGCAAGGTTCACGGACCTATCTGCCGTCGCGAGGAATGGTTTACGGAACGTCACCTTCTGGTGCTCCGAGTCGTTTTCCGTCTACATCTCGTGACCTCGACCGAGAAAAGTACGCGATACCCCGAGTTGACACCCAGCATCCCGACATCCCCAAAACGGTAAGTTTAAAAGCAGCACTATCACAGATTGATAATAGGTCATTATAGATGTGTAAAAATACCGGCACTACTTATCGATCCCCGGCATGGTTACTTTTGAGTGAACCTCATCCGTTCACCCTGTAAAATCGAGGAAATCAACAGTTACTTTTATGTCGAACGTTCTGTCTCGAAAATCCCAATTCATTAAGTTAAGCCCGCAGTAGAGAAAATTTAGTATATGCGAGCTTGCGATATTCTACCTAAGCTTTAAAAGTAAATCGATATCAGTAGGTGAAAATATGGGCGCGTCTAACACGAGCAGCTGCTTTTATTATCCGCAAGTGTCCTTGACTTGTCGCACGGACGTTTGCCATATTTGCGAATACACGTATATAAATCGCAACAGTCTATCTTCCGCATCGTGTAGTCAGTGAAATGCGGAGGTTTTCGCTGTGTGAGATTTCTTTTTTATATTACGGAGTTTGAGATAAGGATCGAGGAATATCTAAGATTTAACGCCCTCTTCGCATTTTAATCATTTTTTCCCTAACTCATAGTATTCAACACTATTTTTCGTTTATATAACTACAAACTTTATTAAAAAGATGATTGCACTCGAGAAAGGATTGTATTCCATAAATTAATTATTATCGAAGCTTCAAATTGTGTATACATTATTAGTGTAAATGCAGTAACCGATTCTTCTGTTATGCTTCCCACTTATATCACAACGCAGTTTGGTATATTCATAAAGATATAGTCGTGTTTATCTATATCATTACAATAAGACTAGCTTAATCGATATAAGTACTAAGGGTTTTATAAGTTGAAATTTATATCATACTTTTAAGTTTTAAATCAAATTAGATCAAGACTGAGTTTCTGAAAATAAATTACACTGACTTTTATATGTAAGTTTTTACACAAGCGTAGATTTACGAAAAGACCGTCACCTTACGCCATGACGTTTTCCTATACGGTCGCACCGTACTTTTGCTCGGTCTTGAGAAAATGCAGTATGAAATCGTGATGAAAAAGTATAAAAGCATGCTAATCGACAACCCCTAATATACTATACTGATTGCATCGCATCGAGAGTTGAATGAGTTTATTCTAAAGACTCTGAATTATAAGCCGAGTAAACAATCATTGCTATTCTAAAATTGACCAATGATAAGTCACTAAATCCCCAATTATAATAAAAGAATACGCAAAGATTTAAAATTCTTATATCTTTGTTCATTTATTAAATTAAATTAAATATATCACAATTTATAAAAAATCCGGTTTTTTTAATTTGACCAATTGAAAGTAGAGATATCTGCGATCCTCTAATCTCCAATCTGGATCAAATATCAGTGATTCAGAAGATAATACACCCACGAATATCTACGAAAATAAACTACGAAAAAATAGTACAAAACATTATTTTGAATTTGACTGATATTGTGATTTTGGTAAAATGTACGTTTTATGATTTACCGTTATTTTTTAATTTACCATCTCATATCGATATTCATGTACCTACTGATTAATAACAATCTGTTCTTCGATAATTCATCTTTCCTTGCACCGAAGTGAAGTGTACATTTTTCATTTGCATTGGATTTAATCTCGAATTTATCGATTCTTTGTTACGTGTTGCTAAGTTCAACACTTCGGTCCAATCTGCGGTATGATGGAAAAGTTTTAAAAATGTTAGTTTAAATTTTGAAACTAGTAGCTCCTCGGGCGACATCCCCACCAGGGGCTCCGATCTTTGATCGAAAATTGATAAAAAATCAAGGATACAGAAATAGTTGTTAGACATAACAAAGTAGGGAGAGGATTTCACGCTTTTCACGGATTTCATGCTGAGTAGTATTCTAAAAGATCTAAATGGGCGTAGTGGCTCACGAAGCCGAGGATTCTTCAGCGTACTAGGCACAAGGAGTCGAAGTTTTGCAAATGTTCATTTTTCTTTTTTTATATACGAACATAATATAAATAGCCATATTAATTACTACCCGTGATATCAAATATGGAAGATTAAACTTCAACAGGAGCACCTTAGTCCTCGCATCCACATAGCGTATACAGAACTAAATGTTGGATTTCTTCAAATGACAATTCTAAATCAATCATAACCATATTATAACCAGTGTTGGAGACAAAGGGGAACATTTTAGTAATAGTAATACATCACAGTATTGTATTAAATAATTTCAAACAAGTTTATAGTTAAAGGGGTTCCAAAGTGAAACGGCAATTCATGATCGAGTTTTCCGAGATTCCTTCTTTATCGGATAAACGATAGATACAACTGAACTTGAACATATACAATACGCGGGCTCACACACATACTCTCGCAACCAAGTCGTTCTATTCATTTGTTTCGCATCACGCAACAGAATTAATTTCCAAAAGCTTGGGTTTTTTACTTATTCGAACCCGATCCAAATAAAGTCTGGTATGCTTCACATCCCTGTACAATCTTAGTTACGAAGCGTTTTCCCGATATCTGCGATGAAAAGCAATATCGCATCGGCTGTAGCAGCGCTATTCGCTCGAATTGGAAAACAACGCTACTGCAAAATTTAATAAATAAATAATTTCTCCCGTTTTTCTAACATCGGTCTTTGTAACTATGAAAGTATGCATTTTAGCACAGGAAAAATTTCAGCTAAATCGGTTCATAAATGAAGGAGTTCTATTGGAAATGAGTTTCGACACATAGTGTCGGTAAAAGTTCTACTTTAGAACCCTCTTAATTGCCATTCAATTCAAACGATGGCTACGCGTCATGGATTATCTATAATTCTTGTAAGTTATACCAACAATTGCTCTTGTACTCGTTTTTTTTTATATATATGGGGCATTCTCTGTCAACTCAGCCACCCCCCCTGCCGGTTTCAATTTTTGAGATAAAATACTTTATAAGGGCTTAAAATTTACGTTAAAG
>JAPYZR010005452.1:0-19417 GCA_030522945.1 Trichopria nigra
GTGCTATCTGGGATACTGATTTCCACCACCTACATTAGAACATGCTGTAAACCAGTTATTACTGAAAAGTCCCAAAAACAAGGAGTACTGATCGTTGGAGATTAGACATTGGTCAGTTTCACTGTGTGATATTTATACCATTGTGGCCTATATTAGGTGCAATCATCCCACACTGGACAACACAAACCTCTATTATATAGACAAATATTCCCTCATGTTTGGTCCCGCCTACAGCAATTCGGTGATCGAGTCTTATCTCTGCCCTAAAAAAAAAAAAATCCTCACATACGCCTTTTCTCATTTATATTGTCTTAACTTTTACTTACTGTTCTGTAGCTATATAATAATAACTGTAATGTTTTTCTTACTCCATTATGTTCTTATTTGTAAAAATAATTATATTGTATTCTACTATAATGTATCAAGTTATTTAGCCATAAGGTAACGCGATTTTCGCCACCAAGGCTTAAGCAATAAATAAATACAAAAAAATACAAATACATTATAATTTATATTTTTTATAAAGTTATTTATTCGATTACACAGATTTAGAAGTACAAAATAGGTATTCGCTAAAAGGAATGTGAAGAGGGACTAACAAACATATATTCAAGAAACAAAGTAGTACATACAAATTATGGAATTTCGCTATCGCGAGCAAATTTATAAAATTCAAGCTTTACATAAAATGAATAAAAAATTGTTTAAAACTTTACGACTGCGATTGTAATAAATTTATATTTATTGCTTTCTGAAGAGGATCCGCACTTTGGATCGAAACGTTAAAATATTTAAATTTTCATTTAGTATAAGGACTTTTAATTTCTTTATTTATTTTACATAAAATGTCATGTAACGTGTAGTGCGGAAACATTTTTATATTTTATGAACCCTTGAAAGTATACACAGTCACCAGGAAAGCGATACAAATCAAAAGAATTAGGACACATTGACTTTTCCATAGGGAATGAAAACTGCTAACATTATTACGTAAGCGAGGAAAACTGAAAGAAACACCACCCAGCCAATGATAATGCTTACGTAGCCCCACGTTGAATCTCTTTTGTCTGATGTGAATAAATCTGCATTATCGTCCGCAGACTTTTCTATCAAATACGACGCCTGTGGGTCTAAAATACTAAGAAGAAGGATTTGTCCAGTTTTGCTCCTCAACGCGTAACTTGCTAACGAGGATATCCATGTTGGTGCAGTAGTAGTGGTGTCTTGCATTTCACGGAGCAGAACCGTCAGCACTATGACAAACGCCATGATCATGAACGATTTTTCGTAAAACAAAACTGAAACAATATTTACATGTTATCAACAATTTCATCATTGAGATTTACATGTTTACATGCTGATATATGTTCATTTACTCTATACTTATTTTTTCAATAAGTTGTAACCTTAATACTTCATGATACTATATATCTCATTCTTCGAAAATTATTTGTTTACTATATTTATTTACAAAAAAATAGTTTTTATTCTTACATATATTGGGAATAGTCGAACCCATGGAAGGCAAAAATGACATAAAATCCTGCATACTTAAGACGTGACAAATAAAACTGATGCAGGCTACCACCATCCGTTCAGTAGAAGTTGGATCCAGCCACAGTACGCACAATGTTAGCACCATTAAAACTAAAATGATCAAAGAATTCAGTATTAGTAACACACGCATACAAATTATTGACACGTAACATTAGTGTTTATATTAGAGACATGATATTGTTACAATCGTCTGTAATTATATAGTATAGAGTACACTCTTAAGAAGCATATCTGATTCCATCGATAAGGTTACACGTGAAATGTATTCCATTTTGGTGTCTTAAATTGTTCTTATATTTTAAGTCTGTAGCAGTGTGCAACCCGTACTTCAATTAAGTTTACTTTCCAGTAAATTTTACGACTACTTTAATGTAAATAACATTTCTGAACAACTATAATACTTTTAAATTAAAACTGACCCTTTTTGACAAAATGCAGTTTAAAAACTCACCAAAAGCTGGGAGTGCTCGTAGCAAATGTATGGTGGATCGACGTTGCAACAAAAAATGCAAATAAAGAACGGATGTATCATAGGCATCGTCTAACTTGAATTCTTGAAATTGGTGCGATATTTTTGTCTTCAATACTTCCCATTCCTGATTCGTTGAAAAATCGCTCATTATCACCTGGGGAATTTCATATAGAATTTCGATTTGAACATAAAATAAAATATAGTCTTGATGTAACGAATCTTCATAAAAGCCCCCTTATGGAACCTAATTCATAGGAGATTGTGAAATAATTAATTGAAATAAATGACATCTTACATTATCTTGTCTGTTATGCAAGATCACTTCTTCCGTGTGATAAGACCATGCAGCTAATTCAACGGTGCAGTTGAGCGTATCGAATGGCCACATCGAATAATCGGCATTGCAATGAATCTTATACGCCATCGGAGGTACACACAGCACGTCGCCATATTGGTAATCGACTATGCAATTGGTGTAAGGAATTCCAGTTTGATCTTCGTCAAAATCTCCACTGAATTATTATCAGAAATTATTCAACTTAAATTTAAATTAAAAACTAAAAAAACGAGAGAGTACAAGAACAAGTCCTTTTCCAAATTCCTATAAATTAAATCATTAAAAAGAATTGATTTCATTTAACAAAATATTAAAAAAAAAAAAATAATAAATAAATAATAAATTAATTTGTACCCTTTCCTGTACAAATACATATTTCTTCGGACATTTTCTGATATTTTCCAAACGATTCACGCGTACAGTTAAATTGAAATACTTATAGAAGCGAAACGACAAAGATATTCATATTTTAATGATCTTACGCATTGCGTACTGCAATATCCGGAACCCAAATTTCATCACTGGTTACGTGTAACGTATTAATACCACTGAAGTCCGACGGAGCCCAAGTTAAATGCGGGTCTTTCCAACTCTACATCAATCAATATAAAATTTCATATATTAAAATTATAAAAGCAATTCTGTACAACACACGTTATATAATGGAAAATAAAACCTTTATTTACTCTAGAGAGTAAAAAGTAAATGTGAACATATGTATATATAAGTAGACATGCATCTCCAAGTTCATACGCAAGGTGGATTAGAGTACTCCTCCATTTATTGTCCATGGATTGGGACCGAGCTCCTCCCAACTTCCTTGTAATTGTCCAAAAGGCAGATTCGTAAAAGACAATTACGGCGATTTATGAGGACAATAAATTAAGAGTGGACAATTTACAGAGGGATCTAAAGCTAGGAAGCTGCAAGTGCGGACTCTATTGAAAATATCCGGGTGATGGTTTTTAACACATGGTCTAACCATATGGTCATTTCCAAGTGGCGACCGGGTATTTTTGGCCGATTTGACCAGGTTGAAACCACGTGGTCACAATCACATGATTTCGACCCTGCCGATTACATCCAACATGGTCTTGACCACTTGGTCATGACTTGATGACAAACATATTAATGTGGAAAAAAGAAACTTCCACGAAGAGAGAAATCGAACCCGGGTCGTCCACCTTTCAATTCCGAACTATAATGTTCGAGGAAGTTTTTTTTATTCCACTTTAATATTTTTTTTTCATGAAGTCATGACCAAGTGGTCAAGACTTAATCGGCAGGGTCGAAGCCATGTTCTTATGACCACGTGGTTTCGACCTGGTCAAGTCGGCCGAAAATACCCAGTCGCAACTTGGAAATGACCATATGGTTAGACCACGTGTTGGAAAGAAACTTGCGGAAGGGTCGGAATGCGAAAGACATGATGCATAAAGATAAATGTTGGAACATGCAAGTCATGCTGCTTAAATTAATTACACTCACAATATCTGTCCAGCAACTGATCGTTAGTATTTGAGTGTGATCGTCCTAGAAATGCTTGACTTTAATAGATGATTTTTGAAATCAATTTCTCTACCAAGATAAGAAAATGGATTTAATATATAACCTTAACAACGTACTTCAAGACAATCTTAACAATTGGAATTTTACAACGAATAAATGAATTCATTTGAATAAAAGAGTAATACTTATAGATATTATTTAATTCTATTAATTTAATGAGATATTGTTCCATTACAAAAGTCCATTGTATTGAATTAATATATAAATTAAATTAATCAACTAAGATAACGATTTTCAATTCATTTTTATCCACTTTCCTTCTTAAAGAGTACATATAGAACAGAAAAATACGTCACTTACGAATTCCAAAAATTTCGGCATAATATTAATTTCAATTTGCGTGGCATTATTGATCTTTTTCGATGGTCTTACTGACTGATCGTAATTACAGAATAAGTAATTCTTAAGCTTATAGTGTGGTGAATCTTTTGCGACTAATTTGCAGTTTGTGTCGGATGTGGTAACCGTAGTATTTAACCATAATACTATGAAAATTATTCTTATTGGATTACAATGTTTCATAGCGACCGAACGGGAGATGCAAAGTTAACACAACTGTCGACCTATAGAAGCTGACAAATAAAACTGATTATCAGGCACCGTGTAATTCGAAACTCCAGACACGGTGATTTGCGTGCTTCTGTATATAAAGTAACGATCTTAAAAGTGTTAAGACCAGTAATTCATATTTTAGAGATATATATTTAAATAAAAAGAGGTTTCGTCTTATCTTATTGTTTAATTCCTTAAAAAGTCTTCATTCGTCGAATATCGATGATAGAAAAATGATGGTAATATGTTATTTATTACTGTTTATTCGGGTACAAGAATGAATAATCTTTTTCGGCATACATATGTCATCAAGTTGGAATTAACACCGCCAGCATGACGAGATACGTAAAGGAAATACATAGGAAAACGATCCAACCTAGCATTAAACTGATGAATCTCCATGCCGATTCTTTTTTCTTGAATGTGGCAAGATCAACGTTATCGTCTTCTGAACGTTCTAGCAAATAGGTCGCCTGTGGACTCAATGCCCCAAGTAAAAGAATTTGTCCAGGTTTGCTGCGTAAAATGTAAATGACCGTTGCTAACATCCATTTCGGTACTTCACAATTGAATTCCAGCATTTCACGCTGTAAGGTCGTCACAAGCATCACGAAGGTGGTAATGATCAGTGAACGTTCATAAAACAGTACTGAAAGTACATTTAGTAAATTTACATATATTTTGTTGACTTCTCTCAGTTTTCTATAATTACTACTAATTACATAATTGTCATTCAATAATTACTACCATTGAGTACGCAATTTACCTATATTTGGAGTCACTGATCCGAGATCTTGAAATATAATAACAAGATACATCATGCTTATAAAATGACAAATAAAACTGATACTCGTTACTACCGCTTGCTCCAATGTATTTGGCTCTAGCCATAGAATGGATGACGTAAGTACCATCAAAACTAGAAAAAGAGAAATTTGTGTACCTTGCGAAAATTATTCGTACAAAAAATAATGATCAACCAAGCAAATATAATATACGATGCTTTCAAATAGATCGTCGTAAAAAATCAAAGATTGAGAATTTCATCATGATATTTTTATGTATATATGTATACATATTAAACAAACGTGACATTGAAGTTATGAATTGCAATTGAAGTATGCTTAAAAGGTACGTTACTCACCAAAAGTGTACAATATATGAATTGCGAATGCGGTAGAGCGATTTTGTAAGTGCATCTCAACATGCATGAATGATGATTTGAATTCAGAGTCTAATTTCATATCCATTAATCCAAACGAAAAATTTATTTTTAGCAATTCCCATTGCATATTTTCTAAAAACTCGTCCATTATTGCCTACAACATTAATGCACAGTTCGTCATACGAAGCGAATATTTTTCATTTCTGTTGTGCGTGCACTAAAATGATTAAACAAGAGAATTTAAGTCTACGAAGGACCTTTTTCTTCTTAATAGTACTACATCTTTAAAGCGGCTCGAAGCGCTGAGCTTCGGTTAGGTCTTGGGGAAAAAAATTGTTATCATACTTTTGAAATTGGAAATTTTATTATTTAGTAAATGCAATAAATACAGTTCACAAAATACGCTTATGTCGAGAGAGATCCATCATCAGTTTCAATCAAATTGTATTTAGATAACATTTATAAAAGCCTGGAAAAAAAGCAATGAATCAAATACATTTTCTAGCATTATGGATGTAAATGATTAAATGGATGTAAGAACCTAAAAGCTTTTTAGAAGGGCTTTTCAAACTAATTAACTAAGTACAGGAAATGTGGAATGGACGCAATGGGAATAAAAAATACAATCACTTTTCCATAAAAAATAAGAACCTCCACTTCGTTACAGAATCAAGGCAGTAAAAAGTGGTAAGAAAAATTCAATTTATAACAACAAGACTTTTATTCTGAGACATTAGTTAATGATGATGGAACGGAAGTAGTCCTGATCCTGGGACTGCACACAGAGGAACCACGGTTCATTCCACAGATATTGTCGGCCAGCTGCCGCTGCTAGTTGATATAAGATGTCGGATCAAGCAGGTCTTCTTCCGGGTAATCTTGACCTGACTTTACTACGGATGGACTCATCAATGTCCAGCTATATTCTAGCGACTTATAGATTCGCGGTTCGGGCCTGAATATGAGATTCACGTATTCTACCTCGACGATCTCATTGTCGTGAATGAGGCATTCGGGAGCACCTCTACTGCATCAGAAAGTTGTTGTAGACTCTCATTCAAGTCGGTGATTGGGAGATGCCCGGAACGTTGAAGAAATTCAGACGTTTCCTCGGAATGATGAGTTGCCTCGGTTCCTCCCAAATTTAGCGGAGCAGAGACTACCGCTGACGAAGTTGACCAGGAAGAATCAACCCTGGAAATTTGGGGTATAACGACAAGAGGTCTTCGACGAGTTGAAGAAACCGCTAACCGAAGCACCTGCACTAGGGAGATCGTATATTTTACCGATTATACCGCAACAAATAATGAAGTGCTCCTCGGCAGTAAATACAAGATAAGGTTGATTTCAAGGAATTGGAAAGTGTAGGGTAATAATACAATAATGATTTAGTACTGGAATTTATAAAATTTATTTACAAAGTCTCCCAATATGGCGTTTTATATTTACGATCTGTTATATCATTAACACTAATTTGAATGTACAGATTTGAAACAGCAACTATTGTTTTAGGTGCCCTTCCTTTTTTTTGGACCATGTAATCCTTTTCGAATTTTATAGAAATGTAAAAATTCTTTTGTAAATTCACGGATGCTTTATTTCTTGCGATGGAGTCATCGAAGTCTCCAGTATTACCTTCCATTGTATCCGCTTCAGGAAAGATTCTCTAAAATTTCAATTTTTTCCCTTCTGTATATGTCTCACTACAAGTCGTGTACTGAAAACTTTTCTACAAGCTTGGTTCCTTTTAAACGATTTATTTCTTTGACGTGCTGTTCCAGTAATTGAGTTATATTCATAATTATTAATGTCAGAATATTTGAAAAATATTGAATGTCGAAACCATCCGTTTTCCTTTTCAGAATATGTTTAAAAATGGTATCTATTCTATATCTATCACTTTCAAGGGTATATAATTCAAAGTTGCTTTTCGATTTGGAACACCCCATGTAATTTACGTCATTCGTAAAGCAGAATATTAGTTCCATTATGTCTCTTGTCAACTTGTAACAAGAAATGATGTCAAGATTCAATGGTAGGGTAGTTTTTCTTAGTGGATTTGTAGGGTTGATATTAGCACCGCCTCTTAACAACTCATTTTTATACTTTATATGTCTTTGAAAAATAGCTATACGTGATGAGTAATCTCAGGCCTGAGGGAAATGTCATTCAAATTAATGTGATATATGAGAATTTGGACTACCTGCGTATTTCCGGATTTCGAGGCTGCGCATATTGGAGCGCAGTAATCGCCTTCTGGTGTAAGAGTGTCATATTCATGTTTGAAAAAAAATTCCACAAATTGATAAGTGCTCTTCGATACAAAGTCTTGCACAAAATCTGTGGTCTCTTTCATTGTAGGCGTCAAGCGCCACGCCATGTTCAAAAAATAACTTTTTTTGTCTTTAACCATTTCCTGTTCTCTGGCATGATGTACCGGCCACACACCTTGATCATTTATATGCTTTGCAATCTTTACATATATATATATATATCCTGTAATTGTCCAAACTGGCCCTCACAATATCGAAGATATTGAATTTTTCTCATATTATAATTTGAAAATCTTTTTATCATTTGAGTTTGTTAAGATCTCTTTTTTAGAGTCCGTCGATGCAGAATGAAGGGGCACTTCTGATTTAATGCTATGCATCGTTTACAACTGAAATAATTAAAACAATGTGTATTATTCCACTTCTTAGAAATTATTTCAGATTATTCAGATAATATAAGATTTGTACTTTGAGCGAATGACCATGGGTTAAAATAAATCATAGCGTTTATTACAAATTCTGATATTGCAATTCTATGCACAGTAACTACGATTACGAACAAAAATAGCAGTGACATTGGATGGAATTTAAATGAGAAATTTTGAAATGAAGAAAAATAAAACTTTGAAGATATTTTCTTTTTGATTTCCAAAAGTTCTCGCTCAATTTTGAACCGATTTCATCGGCATTTTTTGACGGATCACACGCTCTATGAAGAATTATATTACCTGAACAGAAATTTGAAAACACGTTACATTAGCCTAGTAGAAAATGACACCAGTTTCTGCCCAATTTGTCTGGCTTCTATATGTTAAAAGTAAATAGAGTTCAGAAAAAATGGCCAAAAACTGGTCTAATTTTCTACTAGAGTAATTACATCCAACGCTTGAAAAAAAAAATGACCAAATGTTTTTCATTAAATGTCCACGTTTTAGACTATAATAGTAACGTATAATCTAAAAATGCAGTAAAACATTATTTGTTCGTGATCTTGAAAGTACGTATACATTACTATAAGCGCTTGAAAATTGACATAAAAAATACGTATATAGACTATAGTTGTAAGTGGCTTAACTGAGATCTGATTAATTTTTTATATACTAAAATAGAAAAAAAAAATGTTTAAAAAATTGCGGAAATACCGAATCTAAAAGGTTTTTCTTTTTAAATTGCCCAATTTGAAGTCGAGATATCCACGATTTTTAACAAATAAATATGCTAAATAACGTAAGAAATCTTATATGTTGTTCAATTTATTAAAGACAATTTGTCGCAATTATAAAAAAATACTCAAAATACGTAACAAGGACAGACTTATGCACTATATACTTTGCTGATAAGGCGTAATCATTTTAAGCCCTTATTTTTACAGTGGATTTCTGTATAATTACTGTTACTGACGCTGACCACATACAAGTATATAGCAGCTTATAGGTGAATGAAAAAACATTCGCCTTGTAAACCGTTTAGCTATAGTAACAGGAAAGACACTTGACCTATAACTAAAACGGCGTCGTGCATTCGGTCGAACCGAGAGTGTCATATAATTCTGTCGAGAATAAACATCTTAGTGATCGAATCGCATACGTGATGTAGCATAGCGTCTGTTTATGTAAACCGATCGCCGTCGGGACAATATAACCGACGAACAGATGACGCATCGACACTTATTGCACGAACAAAGCTATAGATTATAGGGTTCACTGAATTGCCGAATTCTACGCAGCATTCAGCTGACAAAAAACAGACCATATATCGACATTCCTGGGAAAGTTACGAACAATTAAACATCAGAATCTAAAGCGACGATCATGGTCGATGTAAAAAAAAAAAAAAAAAAATGATTCGATATACATTTTCGAATATTCAGAGTACTCATTTATTATTTTCTTCAATATACTTCAAAAGATGCCACTTTTAAAAATTTTATTACATCATTTTATTTAAAAACTATCATATATTGTTGAGCGACGATCTTACAGCCATATTCCACTCACATTTTTGATCTCTTTTCGTTCGCAGCTCATTTTTTTTATTGCATATTTTGATTAATTGTAATGTAAAACGTGTACATTTCATCAATAAACAAATGGTCATTTTTTTCGAATTACCAAATGCAATATTTCGATCCAACCTACGGTATTGATCGAAGTGATATATAACTTCTCATGAAAGTGTAAAGTACTTGTATTTAAATTAGTTAATCAATGAATGTTGGAAACGTAATTTTTAAGTAATCATTGTTAAATGATAATTAATGTAGTACTCACTACAATCGGCCTCCTCTGAATTCCTCGATTATACCATAAGCAATAAATGTAAATTCCCATTCACTGTTTTTTTCTGTCACTTAAAAAATAAGTGGAAGTCGATTTTTACGGGTGGGTTTCAAAATCCTGCCTGATAAAAATCCCAAATGCAACAAAATCCCCCAAATTCAAAATTCAGATTGCTCACAAAATCGAATTACTAAATTGTTTTGAAGTAATAACTTCTCGATAGATGAACAACTTTTATTTCAACATTTAAGTCGCCGTCATAATGGATCCGCCATTTTGAATTTTGAAAATCTGATTCGTATAATCTCTGTGACCCCAAAAATCTCCGACTGAAAATTTCAAGTCAATTCAACGAAACGAAAAATGTTGAGAAGGGAACACGTATGAAAATCAATGGCGATAAAAGAAGTGGAGTAGAGTTTTGAAAGGTTTTTCCATTTTTTAAAAAGGAAAAAAGGTTAAATACGCGAAATTTGATTGCAACAAGTCTCTTTTTTCAATCGTTTTTTTTTTTTTTTTTTTTTTTTTTTTTTTTTTTTTTTTTTTTTTTTTTTTATATTTAATTTTTTTTCTATTTTTTTTTTTATTTTCTATATATAATAAAAAAAAATGCGAAAGGTTTGAAGTTGTAAATGTATCCCAGACATCAAAATATATATACAGACCTCATAATGACATCGTGGTCAGAAAAAACCTCAGAAAGTGGGACATCTGACATCTTTTAGAGCACATTCTGAGATCATTCTGAATTACTTCTTATATTTTGCTGTCTGGGATGTGTCTGTGCTAATTTAAAAATTCCAAAATAAAAATAATAAAAATTGGAGAATTCAGAAATACATATTTTTATATACATGTCTAATTACATTGACCATATGCAGAAATAAAAGTTTCGAACCTTTGAGAACCTCGAATTTTATTGTTATTATGGCTCCGTCTGTCGAGCATTTATTATACTTCAAACCGATTTAATCACTCGTGCGTCATGAAGAGCATAAACTGTAGGTCCCGCATATAAAACCATACATGCATCAGAAGTATACAATTATAAATATAGTTAAATTCGATTTCAAAGATTAACGTTACGTTACATTTTCTTCATCATGTGATCCTAAGATAATTTTATTTGCAGGATATTCCCACGATGATAAAGCAAAAGTGCAATTTTTCGTATCGAACGGCCAATTTGTATGATCAGAAACACAACGTGCCCCGTACGTTACTGTTGGAATCCAAATAACTCCACCATCTGAAGAAACTTGACATTTCGTAGATGCAATTACGTTCTGCTCTTCATTCATGTCAATGCTTTATTAAAGTAAAAATTAAACCTTTAATTCATCAACAAAATGTATGAAATTTTGAAAGGAACAATAATGACAACGATAATAATATTAAATATTATTGTTAACTTTAACGAACTTGTTGAATGATAAAACATTATCTGGAATCCACAACTCGTAGCTCTCGATGCGCAAAATAGACATTCCATCATAATCGGCTGGATTCCATACTAGCTGCGGATCATTCCAAGCCTGAAGATAAATATTTAACATTATAGTATGAATCAAACAATATATTTGGAAATACATTGTTAGTATGCAATCCCTGGTCCTGAACATTTAAGGGAGGTATGAAAATTTGGTCTTGAGAAAGGAAGAAAATATTTCATTATTCCTTTACAATTAAATTGTTTTTTATCAGTTAAATAAAGAGAGGGTTCCATCGTTATCCCAGGAAAAATGTTAAACGAACAAAACTCATTTGTTTAATAACTTCAAATAACGATGAAATGTTTTCGTCTAAAATTATGTATAGAACATTTTTTTAAAAGTAAAAGTTACATTTTTTGACGTTTTTACTACGAGTATAGTAAAAATTGCCTTTCATCATATCAATTTTTGTCATGACGAAAGTCTGTCCTCAAAATGTTATCTGATATGATAAAATTTACAAGAAAATTTTTATCCTTGATGGTTAATTTCGCTTAGCGCTGGATCAGAGCTCTTATACTAGCTACGGCATCAGATTTCCGATTTTATTATACGTTTTATTTTTGAAGAAAAAAAGAATACACTTACAAACATTGTCCAGGTGTGCAATTTGAGCTTCCGCATATTATTTTTATCCTAGAAATGATAAACATTATATTTTTTTTTTATTGCTTTTTAAAATACTATCTTTAATTGTAATATATATTATATTTATTGAAATTTTATTGTACACGGTTTCCCCATTATTTATAAATAAACAATACTTGATATTTATATTAGAAATATTTTCATATAAACTGAATTAATTTATTTTATTTATTTATTAATAATAAAATGGATCCAAAAAAATATATAAAAATTAAATTTACAGAATCTAAAAAAGGTGCTGTTCAAACATTTTTTGTTCGTGCCGATATTTTTACGATCTATATTGCCCTTATATGTGAACATAATTATAGACGCCGATTTTTTCATCAACATGTGTCCAACGCATTGTATACTTACAACGGTTTAAAGATTCGGCATTATGACGTTAAAGTTTACCCATCAATGATTTCTCCGAAAAAACCAATTTTTTTAAATGACCAGAAATTTTGAAAGTATTTTTGAAAGTAAAAATGGTCAATTGTATGTGATACTTTGCATTATTATTCAGATTTTTCTCGAAGATCGACATATTCGATTTCAATAAAATAGAGTAATAAAACGTCTAGAATGCGGTTCAATTTTATTTAGAATGGCAAATCAATATAATGACATAAAACTTTTTTTAGTACGTATAGTTAGCAGACTGCGATTTCAATTTGATGAATACTTCAATTTGAATTATATTTTGTCGTCTCCTCTGTCCAAAAGTCATTGCATATATTTTGATATTTTACTATTACTATATATCACATCACAATAAAGTGAAAATTAGCAACGATTATAGTTACTTACGAACTCGAAAAATTTGGGGATAACATAAACTGAGATTCTTGTGGCATTTTCACGATGGGTTCTTGTTGGACCCTCGGTCCAGTCGTAGTTGCACATTAACTTTTGTTTGAGTTTATAAGCAGGAGATTCATTTTTAAATTTTTTACAGGCTGCATCATCAGCAGCACATACATTAGCGAATACATAACATCCTAGCATCAATATAATGCGGTATTTCATGCTGAACGAATAGACAAGAGTATTGTAAGTCGACTAAATAACGGCGAGTCAAAGTGTACATAGAGGCACAATTATCTAACGCCGTGTGAAATTTGAAACGTTAGTGATTAATACCAGTTGTTTCAAACATCAACGACCGCTTTCAGAATAAATGAGAATGCTCTACTAAGATTAAAAATGATAGATTTCATATTTCATATACATATAATATTTACCCAATAAATTGGAACTTTACATGATTCGATTCATTTTATATAAATTATATTTGCTTAATGATATACATATAATAATAATAATAATAATAAATGTATTTCTTTCTTTCTTTTTTCCCTCTACACTTTCTTGGAGAGTATCCACACTCACACGCACACATACATATAACAATTTGATGATATATATCAGTATGTTTATATATGCATGTTAATAAGTAATTTGATTTAGATGATTTAGAATCAATATACGCGGAAAAGCGTAAGCTAAAACGGCTCAGCCGATAACGTCAGCTCCAAATCTAAATTAAACAGAAACTAGATACATTTTCAAGTTCAAATCTGTTTTAGGGCGATTTTAAGCATTTTTTAGGAATGGAATTTCAGCAAAATCAGTTCGTAATTGGGCGAGAATTTGCAAGAATAAATATTTGAATTCTAAAAACGTAATTTCAATTTTATCTTTTATATAGTTTAAGAAAACAAAAGTTTAGAGTTTGAAATAATATAATGTTTGTTAAATTATACGCAATAATTTTAAAATAGATTTTTAGAATATCTGATACAGCTAAATACCGTTTTGCTTTTTTATTTTAAGAGAAATATTATTCTTAGTTTTAAAAAAGTTTTTTAAAAACGAATATTATAATGACCTGCGGGACTTGTACATAAAATTGGAGAAAGAAAATAGTGTATAGGTACATAAATCTAAATGATAAATACTGTTATCAGAGGCATCTGGTATTCCTCGGATGAAATCGTGTATATGTCACTGCAACCCGATCAAATTACAAAGAACGAAAATATAGATTGTGCGAGACGTCATATATATATGCATTAATACAAACGGTGCAGGATCTCATCATTTTTTTTTTTTTTTTAAACACAAATCACTCTCCAATTATATAACTTACTGTGACAATTAAATTGAGGAATCGTTAGAAGAAGATACATAATACACACATACCGACAAACCTCGAGAACCTAAAGAAAATGTTGAAATAGAAGATTGAAATGAGAAATGCAAATATAAGTTATTATCATTATATAAACATTATATAAACAATGATGGTTATATAATATTATATAATATTTCGCACTAAATGAAAAATTATTGAAAAGAATAAAAATTGAATGCGATTGAAAATATTCTACAATATTCTATTTCAACTCACATCAATTAAGATCTGGAAGAAATGGTTCTAGAACAAATGTATTGTCAGATGTATATATAAAAGTTATTTATTCGTATTGAATTATAATAACAATCAATCGTTAAGAAAAAACAGTTTTTAAATATTCAGAACGTTTGCTCCTACAATTCATAAATTAATCTATTCTTATTCAATTAATATTTCAAGTATGTCTGAAATCTACTTTGTCTAAAAAAGAATTGTAAATTATTAAATAATATAATCTATACATCATCAACTATCGAAAACATATAGCAATTAACAATACTCATTTGATTAAAAATTTTAAATTACTCTATATAGAAGCCGCTACTTAAAATTTTGAAATTTAAACTTCAGATTAAGAAATAAATAAGTAACATGTAATAAATAAATAATATCTCTATCAGAAACAAAAAAAAAAAACAAACAAAATACAAATTCAAAATACGATGTAAATCTGCATTTTTAAAAGTTAGGTCCCTCTGCGGATAATAAAAGTTTAATAGACTTAATCGAATGTACTTCAATCTTATCGAAAACTTCGATACCTACATGGAAACGTGGTAATTTATTTATTTATTTATTTATTTACGGGCTAAATATGACCCTCATAATAAATAGTTGTGCTTTTGCAAATAAGTTTTGCACTATAGGTAATACTAATATCAAATTTTACAATCTTACTCTAAAAAAATTACTAATCTATAAGATCGTCTTATCGCACAAAAGATCAATCTATCGCTTGAATTAATCTAAAATATATACCTATAATTTATTATTCACCGTCTTATAAATAAAAATGACAGGCGGATTTTTAGTGGTAGTTTATTTACCATTTTTCGAATATTCTAATTTAATTCGGACCTAAGATCCGATCCTGTATTTACGAGGTCCTGACGGTACTCCTTGTTCAGGGTCGCTCGGTATAAGAAGAATTAGCAAAATAATGTACGTGACGAACACGGATATTAAAGCTAACCATTCGATGATGATCGCAAGACGTCTCCAAGTCGTATCTTCTTTAACTTCAGGAATGGTGGAGGTTTGAACAGTCTCCATGGTGTCGTCGCTTTCTCCACCAATCGTGGCAAAATCTTTTGTGTCGCTATTGTCCAAGAGAAATTTACCAGCACGGAAATCCAAAACGAACGATACTGTCGACGAAACCCACGATGGCGGTGGAGTTGCCATTGAATGCAATTTACGCAATAAAGTCGTCGAAATCATCGTGAATGTCGCCAATATCAATGAGTCGCGATAGAAGAGCACTGAAACACAAAAAAATGTACAGACCAGTACTATACAAGGGAGCTGTCATATGATCAGTCAAGAAATGGCACAAAAAACGGATCAATGATAGATGATAAAAAATGTTTTTTTTTTTTTTGCAAAATAACAAAACATTTTAATATAGAATTGCATTTTCACTTACGTATATGAGGTGGATTTGCACCATTTGCTGGTACCATCCAATGAAGATCGTAAATACATAAAATGTGGCATATGAAATTCACGGCTGCTAGTGAAATTCTTTCCATAGACCGTGAGTCGAGCCACAACGCAGTAAGTGTTATCACTATCAAAACTGAAAGTGAATATTTTTATTAAGATAATTTATTAGTTTTCATATTGTTTTTTTTTTTTATAAATCTTTTTCGCACAATGAATTTTATTTTGACAAAGATGGAACGGATTCAAAAAGATTTCAAAGAATAAGAAAACTCAAGATCAATCTGAAATAATAAAGGAAACGATTGTATAATTTTTAGTTTGTTCAGTATTATCATATGCTTGAATTTGATTCGTATTTTTTTTCTGTTCAGGAAAATCGCTGAATTATTCTGCTGCTCAAGTACCGTCATGAATTTATGTTATTTTTTAATCAATGAAAATTCTAGAAAATAAATTTCTAGTGATCATACCAGCAGCTGGTGTAATGTAAACCGCATGATTCATACGAGAGTGTCTGCGAAAAATGAACGATGTAATCAATGTGGGAAACGTTTCATTTGGGCAGCAGGCATATTTTGGTGTATGTTTGGTTGCATTGTACGATATAATCTCCCATTGGCTGTCAGCAACAAAATCGCCCATGTCAATCTAATAAAACAAAATATTTTCAGTCATTCACAAAATAATTATTATATAAATACAATAGTTAAGAAAAAGGTGTACAATTAATCTCGTAGTATTTTGAGGTCAAGTCCATGTTGTGACCGACATTTTTAAAAGGAATTAATGAAACAATAATTTCGGTTTTTCAAATAGGTTGATGGCAATCGACATACCGCGGTTCGTCCAAAATTGAAGTTGATTTCTTCCCCCGTGTGCGCCCAAGAGCCGAAACGAATTGTACAATTTTGGGTGTCGTAGGGCCAAAGTGTATAATCTGCTTCACACAGCGTAGAATATTTAACTGCCGGTACACAAGAAACTTTCCCATTATTTCTCAGCACACACCACGTCGACGCAACACCAGTCTGATCAAAGTCCATGTCACCGCTGCCAAATTTCATTACACAATTTAACCATTTTGCATTGATTTTCTATCATGCATTATATAGTTTTCCTTATTAGGATTACCAATCAAAGAAAAAAAAAACTTGTGACAAATAATAAACTTACGAATTGTAAACTGCAAAATCAGGCGTCCACAGCTCATAGCTGTGCACTCGTATTTCTTGGACGTTTTCGAATTGATTGGTGTCCCAAAGTAAGTGTGCGTCTGTCCAGGACTATGGAATATTATGCAAATAATTATTAAAATAATGAAATTACAAAACTCATATGATATAGTTTTATTTTTAATATTTTAATGCGTAATGTTGACAATGTACAGAGTTCCGTGCCCAATTCTGTAATCGGATGGCCAAAGATGACCGCCCTGTCCTATTCCATAATCCCTAAGCAAGATATCGCTGATCTATTGTTTAGGTTCACAATAAATTTGAATAAACCAGAAACTTACGAAATATACCCAGGCGTGAAGTGTGAATTTCCCAGCTTCATCCTGTAAAACAAATAATTTTAACAATATTTATAACAAAGTTTATCCGCGCAACGAAAAGCTTTTGACTTTGCCATTATCGCGTTAACCTACATCTGAATTGTAGCATTCAAAAAAAAAAGATGAAAAAGTGCATTTCTAAAAATTCCTTACGAATTCCATGAATTTCGGAAAGAGCTTGACCAAAACCGTCGTGGTATTGTCCTTGTTTACCGCGGGGCGCACGCTCGAGTCATACTCGCAAAATAGGTGTTTCCGCAATCGCAATTCTGGCGACTTCGAAGTGATCTCTTTGCAATCTAAATTGTCCGAACTAGCTGATTGAACATTTTTGGAACACAGAATTAAGAAAATAATGAAACAAATAAAATCGTCCAGCCTCATTTTGTTGTTAAAGATGAAACGAGACTGAGCCGCGTGGAAGATGATAATCGTATACGCCACTGCTAGTTGCTTATCTAACTCCCCGTGAAATTCGACACTCTCGTGTATGGCTACATACGACCTCTGAAATACTTTTTTCCCCTGTCTGCGAATAACGTAATGTTCGATAATTATTTTATTAATAGACGTTTGGTCCGAGTGTACGATAAAATGGTAAATCAGCGAAAAAAATATATATATATAGCTGCAAACCTCGTTGTATATAATAAAATTAACAGGCCATTTCGTATCAGATTGCTCCATTATTAATTTATTGTCTTGAGAGAAGGATTTGTTTATCCTTTATAGTACACTAATGATTTCAGTACAAACAGAATTAAATTTTTGGAGCTGCTGATTACGAGTCTGCTCTCAGATTTTCAGAATTCAAAATGGCGCACGAATACTATCTATTTTATAATTCGCTGAAAATTCATAAGCACAGAGCTATACCGAAAAACCCCACTTATTCCTGTCGATCGAATAATTATGCGTTTTGGCCCGACATTTTGCATCCGCCATTTGCATTTTTAAAAATCTGAGGATATATATACGTATTATTGTACAAAAACATTTTTTGTAAATGAACTTTTGGAATCATTTTGTAATTGACTTTTTTGTCGATTCTGCATTTCTGTGGTTTTTTTTTCGTATCTCGGGCGGAAATTTATACTTTTTTCATTGTGCGACAGGGTGCATTTTGCGACTATATTGTGACGCAAATATAATTTGAAAACAATTTTTTTGAAAAATGCGAATTCCGTGTCAAGAAGGAAGAATTTAATATAATTAAACCAATTTATGATTATGTGATATATATATATATATGTGTTTAAAAGCATACAAAAAACCAATAATAATAATAATAAATGTTCTAAAACCGCAAGTTTAAAATTTTGCATTTATTTAACAAAATAAAAAAGAGAATAAGAAGATTTCCTTACCAGTAAAAAAATTTGTAGATTTTACGTATTTTCAGTGCTTGTGATTTAAAATATTTCAGAAATTCTATTACTTAAAATAAACATTGTTATTCCGTCATTTTCATACATGAAAATCATGCCCGAAACTGACAAAATTTATCACCTGATCTGCCTTTTGGATCTTACAGATGTGTATACACGAACAATGCTGTGCATATATATACATGTAAACGATCGACCGGAAGTGAGGTATATCACGAGAAAGCTGAATTTTTTCTGAACCCGTTGGCACCGGAAATAATTTTTTGGAGTGCACGGTTTGTT
>JAPYZR010005453.1:0-10809 GCA_030522945.1 Trichopria nigra
AAAAAAAAAAAAAAAAAAAAAAAAAAAAAAAAAAAAAAAAAAAAAAAAAAAAAAAAAAAAAAAAAAAAAAAAAAAAAAAAAAAAAAAAAAACAACAAGAAACAAAAAACAAAAAAAAACGACCACGCACAACGCATTGAGACTGATTCGCTCGTAAGTTTGATACGAAAGAGTTTAAAGCTTAAAAAACAGCAAACAAAGATAGTTAGATTAGGAGTTTTGTATCTGACGATTTTTTCAAGATTTTCTAAAAAGGTGGCCTTGCCAAAGGAGAAGAAAACTGAGGGCGTATTATCTTGCTTTTTTTGGCGAAGCCGGGAGAGAGGAAAATTCTGAGGGAGTGCGCGACGGTAGCGAACCACACCCCTTTCACAGAGACGCTCCTCTGCACGCGGGATTCCGAGAAAGATTCGATAGCGATATCAAAGATAACGGCCGTCACGACAGGTGGATGACAGTGGCAGAGCATCCCGTATTCGTTAGTCGCTTTCGAAGCTTGTTGTGGGGTTGACACTATAGCCTTATTTGGGCGGCGCCGAGGAGCATCGAATCGAGAGACAGAGACAGAGAGAGAGCGAGAGTGAGCACCGGCAAAAGTGGAGATGCATGTATCGGTGGATTACGCGGATTTCTTGTCGTGAATGAGATTCGACAGAGGAGGATTTTCCAGAGCTGTGAACGTTTTGGCCGATTCAAAGGAATTGAAAGTATAACAGCTAGCGGACCGAAAGAGATTTTCTCTCGTTTTTTTTTCGTTCTGCCAAAGACAATTAAAAGTGATAAGGAGAGACGAAATATAAATATATAAAAATTAACGGAGAGAGAACTGACTGAATTTTTCGTCTGCACCGTGATACAGTAATACTTGGACGATGGGTGGATGCACGTCTAAGGATGCCGCTTCGGGCGACGAGTACGTATATTACGTATGATTGATGTGTACTCTTGGTGTTATCTCTGTCTGTCACGTTATCTGTAGTTAATATTTTTTCTCTTTTCTGTTTTTTTTCGTTTTTCATTTTTCTTTTTTTGTTCTATTGTATATCAGTGTTCCTGACAAATGCACGTGTTTGTCGTCTTCCAACAGTCGAAGGCACTATCGAAGTTAAACACTTGTTGTCACTGTATTTAGTATTGGTGTTGAGTGTCTCGCCTCACTTTCCGCTGTGTATGTTCCGGTGTTGCGATTTGACGATCGTAAATAAATGTTGTAAAATGGCATCAGTGGATCTTTCTTGAAATTGCAATCGTCAAAATGGGTCCAAGTGATTTAGCGATTGAGATTTTAAAATTGAAAACGGTTAAGGGAGTTTCCATCGATTAATTGTTGAGATTGCCTCTTCGTCGTTGGCTTTTCTCCTCTCCAAGAGTCTTTGTCGTGGCACTAGGTCGGAATGTCTTCTGTTCAGGTTTAAATTCGGAGCACAAACTTACAAATTTCATTCGTTTGATATCGGCGTTTGAGCGAGTACCACCGGTCGAGCTCCAAGTAAAATTGAACCTTTTAAACATGTAAGATTTGGCGATGAATTCTTATTGTTTCGTAATTTTTTATTTTATTTTTTTTTTTTAAACTGCTCTGAATCGTTTGACGTGTTTGTTTATGGCACTTGCACTAATATTCTTGCTTTTTACGTCCTGCGGGTAAAGTGTTGACGGTCACCGTTTAGATAACGACCAGCAGGCGTGGCAGTATAAACAACAGACAGAAACACACGTATCTAATCTCGCTTTTCCTGCTGGATCGATTGAAGACTTTTCCATTTTCGCGAATACATAGATTCGCGACAGACAGTAGATAGAGATTAGCGGGTGAAGGAGACCTTGTGCTGCGAATACTGGCATCTTCATCTCGAGTCGCAATAATATCGAAGGCTTTCATTTTTTGAATTTTACTCGTTTAAAACTGGAAAAAACAATTATTTTCCAATATTAACAATCGAATTTTGGCAACATACCTTTAAAAGTATAATAATACCGATAATATAATCAACAATTGCTAATTTTTAGTCGAAAAAGACATTTTTTTTATATTTTGTTTTTTTTTCTACCAGGAAGTAGGTTTCGTGAATTGTTTATCGAGTGAATTCAAATCTTGGTTGTAAACATCTATATTTTATGGCACAACCTGTACAGTAAAGTTAGATACACAAAGCAAATATAATGAATCGAGCAAGATATTGCGTTCACGATAACGTGCAGACAGGTAATCGCGAGACGCATTTCCACGCCTTGCTGTCAAAGTGACGCTACAGAATTTTTTTTTATGAAAATATGCTGTATAGGATCGATGGTTTTACGGTCACAAAGAAGTGTGCATACATGGCTTGGATATTTAATGTTCATTAGGACGAAGATGTCAGACAAACCTTTTGTTGCTGAAAGAAAACATTTTATATTATTATTATTTTTTTTTTTTTTTTTTTTTATTTTTTTATTTATTTTTTTATTTATTTATTTTTTTTTTTATTTTTTTTGTCATATCATATATGAACGATGTTATGATTCCTTTTCTTTGCTTTTACAATACCCAATTGAAATTCTCGTATGACTGTATTACTTACACCTTCTTTGCATATCAAATTCGTCATTAAGCGTGTTTCGTTGTCCACTAAAAATAACCGCGCAATGCTTCCTTTTCACATTTCTCTCGTTCGATTTCATTATTTCGGGCTACTTGTTGGTTTCAACAATTGTTTGACGAATTGACGTTTGAACGTCTTCATGAAACTTTAATGAATAATTGCTATTCTCTAATCCACCTATTTTCCGATTATTTCGTAGGGCGTTCCACGTGGGCGCTTTCAACAATTTCTCGTCACGCAATCTCGGTCTTTACCTTCCGGCCCTTTATAGCTCCATTATAGATTCTTCCGCGCCAAAGCCGACCGACGCGACGAATTCGAAAATCACGAATACCTCGTTAAACTCACCTCCTCTTGCCCCTCGCAAGACTTATATGAGTGCTGAGAACGTGGGCCACGATCGTAAAAGAATCGTGTCCCGACATTTGTCGCACTATAATACGTCACAAACCTTTTTCGGCGACTGAGAAAAGAAGCGCCGAGAATGACGCAACGTTTACCTTACTTCGACGTGTGGCGCGAAATTCCACAATTATTAACGAAAGAGCTGAGATAGTGGTACAATCGACGAGTTTTACTTTTCTTCAGACGATACAAAGTACACCGGTGAAACAAAGTAATATTGTAATCGACTTGATTAATTAGCCTTCTACACGCGTGTGCACTCTTTACTTTGGGAATCACATTTGAAGAGTTTTACGGCATGGAAAGATTTGGAATCACATTTTTTCTAAGCAATTAATTATCGAATTTATGAAGCCTTGACAAAAAGCATTATGACGTTAAAATGATAATAGAAGGAGAAAATGAAGGGAATATCTGAAAGTAAAAATATAAGTGGAAAAACAGTTGAAGCAATCATGATATGGCTGTGTCAACCATAGACATTATTTATATGATTGTCCCACCAATACTTTTTACTTCGTGTACTTAAAGTCAGGCTATTTATCATGTTTTCTTCTGTGAGTTACATCTTACATCGTACGCCGAAGAAAGAACTCCCTTAAAAATTACCAAACTATTCTATGGTTGAGGGAAATGTGATTGTTATTTTTATAGATTTTTTTTTTAATTTGCTTGCGGAATATTTAAAATTATTAATATGATACTTTTTAACCAGTTACAAGTTGGTATGGTTACAAGTTGAAAAAAAAAAAATAACAAAAAAAGACGGTAAACAATTGTGATAAAAGTGACTCTAACATTTATCAAAATTTGTTTCTAATTTTTTTTTTAAATAATGATTTCCGTTCCATTCAGTTTTTACATTGTAACACGCCAAGAGTAGGACAAATAAAGGTTTAGGTGAGAATTTCATTTTTGTACTTTGTATTCTACTTTACTTCTTCTTTCTCTATAACTACCATTCCAAACTCGCAATCGCTCAAATAAGTCTGTACAATTTGTACATATTGAGTATATAATTTTGAATTTTGAAAAATCTATGGCCAGATTCTCGTAATCAATGACTTCAAAAATGTTATAAAATCGTAATCTTCGTCGTTAGCCTTCAGTAGAATACGCCCATCGAGAGGTTAGTAAAGTTACTAAAACATTTACTATACATTAATGACGATTAGAGGTCAACCTTTTGAATTTTCGTATATCAAGACTTTAAAAAAATTGAATCAAAGTAGTAATAAATATCCCAATAGCCGAACATGTCCTGGTATTGGGTTAGGTATTCGTAAACAATATTTTATTGTATATGTAATTGTATTGTAAATCTGAAAAATCTAATTAAGATTAATTCATCTTGAAATTCTGGAATCAATAGAATTTCAGATTTTTTAATGTTTTTTTTAGCCGCTTCGAATACTGGAATAATACATATCTTATATGTATTCAACTACTGGGACATTTACCTAAAATGCAAAATTTATTTATAAACTGATTGAAAAAGAAAAAAAAACAAAATATCCTTGGCTTATTTGTTAAATTTACTGACTATTTGACTGAAATCATTAATGTTTCGTAATTATACCGAGAAGATTTTTGCTTTGTGTAGTCTTGTGAAAAGCGGGGTCCGTCACTTTCTTTTAAAACTATTAGAGTAGGTGAGATTTTGTGCGCACTACCGCGGCATTGCTGAAAGCAGTTATTAGGAAAATGATGTTTAAACCTATAGCTTTTAAACAATTGCGGCAGGCGTGTTACAAACAATGACCGAGAGTAAAACTATAATTTTAAAGTTTCAGCTTTTACGACTATCATTTTTTAGTACACGAATGGAACGATTGTAACCATTTTGAAAAATCAAGTATCCTTTGTTTGATAACGTACTTTCATTTATTATAACAACGACGGTTGGACTGTCGCAATTATTGCGTGAACGCAAAGGGTGAATAATTCAAAGTAAGAGTAATGATATAATGATAATCTCACTAGTTGGACGCGTCTTAATTATGAAAATCCTGATGTTCTTTTGTTATCAGTTTTGTTATCAGCCGTGTTGCACGTTTGCGTATGTGTGTGGTCGTAAAAGTGACACATCACGTGACTAAATTATGTTAGAATAGTATTAGATTAATTGCAACGCGCGATAGATTTCGGCGAGAATAGATAATTTTTTTTTTTTTTTCAATCAAAACTGTAATCCTGTTTGTAATATTTAAAGTTCACGTTTGATATTGAAATCACGATTGGGAATGAGATTTTCCACGTTGAATTGGCACGGACATTTTGAAATTTGTTTAATTTCGTTTTCCTGTATTAAATGTATATTCTCCTCCTCGGGCATTGTGTTTAAAATATCACGTTGTATGGAATTTTTCAAAAATTGAAAAAAAAATTGAACAAAATGATTAGATAACAAGAATGTAAATTCACACAAATCCATGTTAATTGTAAATGTTTCGACTAATGTTTGGTTTCGTTGGATTGTCATTGCAGCAAGAAAAACGCAATGGTTGACCAGGCAGTTTTGGACAAATTGGAGACTGGCTACGCCAAGCTCGTGGCCTCTGACAGCAAGTCGCTGTTGAAGAAGCACTTGACCAAGGAGATTTTCGATAAGCTAAAGACCAAAAAGACATCCTTCGGATCGACTCTGTTGGACGTCATCCAGTCTGGTCTGGAAAATCACGATTCCGGCGTCGGCATCTACGCCCCTGATGCGGAATCCTACGAGGTGTTTGGGGACCTCTTCGACCCGATCATCGATGATTACCACGGTGGATTCAAGAAGAACGACAAACACCCGCCAAAGGACTTTGGCGACGTCGACTCCATGGGAAATCTTGACCCGGCTGTAAGTATTGTGTTTTTGCCATTCATTTACGACATTTTTCGTGGTCAAATATTTTTATATATGACACTTTAAATAAAGTCTGTTTGTTTTGTTTTTGTTTTTTTTTTTAATTTGTTGTTGCAAATGGTAATTTATATTTCATCCTAACATTTTATTACGAAGAGTGACTAGCGAATGAACGGTCACGCTGAGGCTGTCATAATTGGTCGGTACTCTCCAAATTTTCGAAGTGAATTGTCACTCTTTACAGTTTGAATGAAATCGAAATATGATCAATCGTAATGGATGGATAGGCCTTTCAAATAATACAGGTTGAATATTTTCAAAAAAAAAAAAAAAAAAATAATAAAAAAACACTAGTACCAATTTTAACGTTACTATTGTTGGTAATGCTGCCGACACAAAGAAGATTACCATTGATGGAAAAGATTGAAACTTTTGGAAATTTATGGAAGGTTTTAATTTCAAAAAATTTACTGTTGAAATTTTATTCTTATTTATTCAGTGGAAAATTTTCAGAAATGCCGAGATTTTCCCAACAATAACGTAATTTCTTTAGAAAAGTATTCTTGACAACATTACAGTCACGAATTCTAGGTAATTGATAATCTAATCATTTCAGATAATGAATATGTCTACTGATTTTAGACAATGAATAATATAATGATTAATATTCTAATCATTTTAGATACTTAATCTTCTATTAGCTAATGTTATGAAACAATACTACAAAAGTAAAAAATTTTCATCGTTCAAGAAGTTTCATTAGCAATATTTTCGGTTGGTTTGTAAAATTTGAAAACTTGTCAATGTAGAATTGTAAAGAATACTTTTACGAAGGAAATAAAGGTACTTCTAATTACAATTTCTGGATTTTTCAAAATTTCAAATTAAAAATAAAAATGTCAAGTATAAATTGTTAATTATATCAATATCGGTTATAATAAAAAAATAAAAATTAGAAAAATGTCTATTAAAAATTCGTTCATCAATGGCTGCAAATTCATGAAAAATTGAACGAAAGTAAATTTGTTTTTTCTTCGTTTATTTATCGTTTTTTCTATTTTATTTTTTTATTCTAATGCATTGCTAACGAGCATTTTGATTTACGATTAGACAATGCGTATATACACTAGTATACATTGTTATCGTTGGATTAAATGCAAGTCCTTTAGTAACTTCAAAATAGCGAAAGTTAAAAATGAAAAAAAAAAAAACCGGTCGAATATTTCAAAATTACAACCTGATATAAATAGACAGTTTCGAACCCTGCTTTAACGTTAACTCTAACCAATTAGTGGTGGACAGCGAGGTAGCAGATTATATACACCTGCCGTGAAATTGTTCAGCGGATTGAATAAGTATGGATTATGCAAATGATGATTTCAGCCGCATTGTCATCGTAATTGTCGAGGAATTAGTTTTTAAAATAGCCTTTTAGAAATGATTTCTATTTTTTTTTTAATTTGTGCAATTTGCATTTCACTGTTGTAGAGGTTATGTTGAAAATGTTTGAAAATAATTTGTCGATTTTATTTATTATTACAATTGTGGTGCAATCAATGATTTCGTTAAAAGTAGCAACGTATATTGTTAATAATAGTTTGTTTTACTCTTAAAATAATTTTAATACTTTCGATAATCATGATGAGCGTAGTATTTTTTGTATCTTTGAAAATAAGAAATGTTGTAATATTTTCGCGAAATAGTACACACCTATTTAAATATTATTTAAAGTTTATTTATTTATTTTTTCTATTATATTTTATTTATTTATTTTTTTTTTTTTTTTTCAATGATTCGTTTCAAATGTAAGGAAAGAAAATGTAAAAAACTGATTTATTCAGCATAAATATAAAAATTCTGTAAATATACAAATACACATACAAGGAAAAAGTTTATTTGTAAAAATGACCAAACTTTTCTCTACTTGAAGGTATCGGAAAGTTTTTATACTGAATTTTTTTCAAAAATTTTTGAATTACGTTAAATTTTGTAATTTGCGTCATATTATTACAGATGACAAAAATTGCGATTAAAACAGTTGTACGATTGACGTAATGTTTATTTATTTATTTATTAAAATCATTGTTTATATTGGCGTTAATATTGAAAATTCAAAGGCAGATAGATAACGAGCTCGTTATATATTATTTATATTTCTCGCATGTGCGGCACACGGTACATGTATTTTATGATCTACATTCACGGGGCGCCGAGTGCATAAAAATCGATGCTGCAGATTCTAATGCCCGGGACGCCTCGTAAACTGACGAGCTTTTATACCTGTTGCCATTTCTGGGAACAATGATTTTATTGTTGCCTCCTTTTTCAATAAATACCCGCTCCAACTCATTCTGCGCGCCACTCGAACTGAACAGCAATTCAATTAGAGGATTGTATTGACATTCGCTTTTCTCTCATAGTGTGTGCGTGTGTGTGTTCGTGTGTGTGTGTGTGTTGGGGGGGGGGGGGGTATCGCCGTGTCGAATGAAACTTTACACTACGCCGAGAGAGAAACGATTTATTTATTTATTTATTTAATTTAGTTTTGATATTCATTTATTTACATTGCTAATTGGTGATGAATGAAAAACTTTATAAAAGATGGAATTTTAATGAAAATTGATTTCAATGAACATAAAAGTAAAAATGTTTAATCGTTTCTTTTTAAGCCTTAGTTTCTCTAGAAATAATTTATGTAAAATGTGAATAAATGAAAAGGAATAAATAATAAAATCTGAAACGAGTTTTATCGACAACAAAAGTTTAAATAAAAAGTGATGAAACGGTTTTTGAAATAAATCCTTAAAATTGAGAGACAAATTTACAATTTATTAGCTGCTTCGAAACGTATTGAATTACATGAAATTCTGATTTCATTTAAATCAATTTTCGATTTTTGGGTGTACTGTTTTTCGCGTTGGTAATCGATATCTTAAATTTTAATCGAAAACCTTAAAACGTTGCAACTTTAAACAGATCGAAGTGTAATTTCTCAAAGGAAATTATGAGTGCCTGTCTGCAGTTTTATAAAAATAGTTTTTGTAATTGCGTGCGTAAAGTCAACTTTTATGCACGCTGGAAGATGACACGCACAAAGTAAAAAAATCGTGCGTACTATACCGTACGCAAAGAACTTTAAGCATTACCTTTACTCACCCAAACACAAATAAAAAAATAGGACATCTAACTCGTGTGTAAATGTACAGCTTTACACCCTCGTTACGTAATATACTACTTTTCTTTACTTTTTTTTTGTTATAAAACTCCTAATAAGAGATGTTTGCGTCCAGTACAATAAGAAAATATACTTGCCGAAATAGTTGAGTGTGATTATTAATTAGTTGTTCGATTAATTTTTCATCCAATCATTAATGAAATAATTAATCTCATGGTAGACAATAGTTATGACAAAATACGTTAACCTCGAGCTTGTTCAGTCTTGACTCTAAGTGCAGGAACGTCGTGACGTTTTAATTTAGACAGCGTCGTTATTATATATCACGACCTCCTCCTCTACGGTTTTACAGCCTTTGGCCGCAAGGGCACAGCGATGACATTCTTGACGAGGTTTCATTTCGAAGGGGAGCAGAGCAGGCTCGGCCACGAGTTTCATAGTCGATTGGTCGCCTATCCTATTTAACGAACGGTATAGTAATTAGCCTCTGTTAAATAGGGATAGTTCGACGTGCGAGCAACAAGCACACAGTATGAGAGTAACGGCTATACCTGAACCAAGATTCGTTGGCGAAGATACATCGTGTGTGTGTGTGTGTGTGTGTGTGTGTGTGTGTGTGTATGTATAGGAAGTGTTATTGCGGGTGATGCAATTGCTTTGCATTGGATAATATTGTAACTAACGAGCAATTGACACGGTTACTCGATTTATCCGCCTTTTCTCTCGGATATTGCGGGTCGGACACTTTCCCATTATTATGGCAATGGTCGATTGAACCTGTCACTTTTTTGTTCGTTTGGAATGCAACATTTTGTTGTCGAACATATGTAATCCGCCCAGTAAACCATTCTTAATTCTATTTCTGGTACTTGAATGCTTCTTGGTTTACTGGGCTATGTATATATTTCCAAATTATAATAATTCTTACGGTCGAATGATTGTTATTCAATGGCGTTAACTGGGGGTGGGGGCGTCAATATTATTCTTATGGTAACAGCAAAATAAAAAAGTAGTTCATATAATGAAACCCGTGCTCCAAATGAGGTCGGACGTCCTGCTTTGTGAGGTTTTTCTGAACGCGATGTCATAAAGACCACATTATGACATCATGATCGGGAAAAATTCGCGGAATGTGGAATATCTGTGATGTCTTTCAGAGGACATTCCGAGCCATTCTTTATTTTGCTGACCAATTTCAACAATTTATATACGCATTTAAAATGTCATATTTAATATGGCGAAAAAAAATATAAACCAACCCAATAGAGTTTGTAAAAGAAACATAATGCTGCTGCAAGTCATTCGGTATGAATGAAGTGTCGGGTCTATATTATTTTGAATTTTACATTTCATTTATTCAAATTTGATAAATAATATTGAATTGTTTTTGAAAAATTACTTCGGTGATTTTGAAGGAATACTACAGGAACATTTCAGTAATTTTTTTTTTCAATCTGCATTGCTGGATAGTAATTTTATTACACGCGTCAAATAATTGCACTATTCGTTTGTTAAAATTACATATATTGAATTGTAATAATAAATTCATGTCTCTAGCGCGTTTACGTTCTCATGAATATTTTAGTTCGTCTTGCAAAATGATGAAGAAATATTCGTTTGCTTGCGATTGTAAATATGATGTTTTTCATTTATATTAAAAGATTAATTACAGGCAGTAGTGCCGGTAGTATTATAAACGTGTTTTTTTTTTTTTTTTTTTTTTTTTTTTTTTTTTTTTTTTTTTTTTTTTTTTTTTTTTTTTTTTTTTTTTTTTTTTTTTTTTTTTTTTTTTTT